>CAUYUJ010009358.1:70000-92500 GCA_963575745.1 Prorocentrum cordatum | reverse complement strand
TAAGTTGTGTGTAGGTATACATGTATACATATTCACGTACACAAGCATCTGTAATTTCTTTTCGACGATGGCACTCCACTCAGAGAGCTTCTCCGTGCTGGACAGCGAACAAAGAGTGTGGCACCATTGGGCTTGGAAACCATGTGGACCGCACAAAGCCCAATGTATCTTACCTATCTTACTCTTGGGAGCTGGAAACGGCCAGGAGGGTAAATATGCAGAAAGCCTTTCTTCTCCGAGAGTGCAGAAGCCTGCACGCAGACACTCACACGCCAGTGGGTCGTACGGGGATGGAAGGAAGGTGACGGAAATAATGCTAGGGAGGATGCGAAGGACAATCAGGACGGAGAGGAACGGTAGGGGGAAGACGTTGAGGTGGAAGTGGATAGGGAGGAGGAAAAGGGGGATGAGGAGGAGGGGGAGAATGACGAGAAATGGCGGTGTGCCCTCAGGATATCTACATCGAGCCCACAACGGGCCGCATGTATGCGGTGGACCGCTGTCCATATTTAAAGATTGATCTCATATGGAACAACAAGAACTTGTGGATCAATATGCAGGTCGTGCGGTTGGGTCAGGCAGGGAGGTGGGTACCGTTTTACTCAGTTGCCCTCCTCGCAATGGGTGGTCGGACCATGATTCACATAGAGAAGCGATCCCGTTTCTTTGCAGATCCTGTTTGTTTACTCCTCCGCAATTGTTGGGCGCGCCTTGCGGTAATATTGCTAGCGGCTTTTGAAAGGTGCATGTTTGTGATTGTTGTCATGCTTATTTCACTCATTCGTCCCTTGTTTTCCCGTCCTCATTGCCGTGCCGTGTTTCTCCTTCCTCCCATCTTTCAGATTTTCATGGTCCACAGGGCGTTCCTTACATGTCGTGATGCGTCATATGTCGCCATTGCATAGGCCGTGCGTGCTCCATCTCGTGTTCTTGTTTTTTCGAGTGGGTGCATGGGAGATGCTCGAGGCAAGATGACGTGGTCATTCTGCTTGACGTGTATACACGTACATTGTGATGCGAGCTTCGCCATGGATGTGCGGACGGAGTGATTCGTGAGGAGGCAGCACAAAAATATCTCACGTACGTGCTGACACTGGTCAGCCTCGGAAGGCGTAGGACGCTGGCGTTGCCCTCGTGCGCTTGGAGAGTGGCCCACTAACCTTTCGGATCTTTTCGGCGAGGCCGCCCCCGTTACGAACCAGCCGGCTCCCCCCTCTGGTGGACTCTCCTCGGCTCATTCGGTGGGCTCCCTTGGCCAACCTGCAGGGCTTCGTTGCGTGGTTCGCGTCATAGCGTGAGCTGCCGGCCAGGATCTTTTCGCCCCTGCCGCGCCCGTCCTGGACCTCTTCGGAGACGCGCTTCCTTGCCACTTGCCTCGGGCGCCCCCGGTGGCACGGGCGCGCCGCGTCGCCGGGTCCAGCGGCGCCGGCCTCACGCTTCGAGGGCTCTTTCCCCGATCCATGGATCAGGAGGAGGGGGAGGAGGAGGAGGAGGAGGAGGAGGAGGAGGAGACGCGCTGGAGCGCCAGGCGTGTTCAGGGCTCGGAGGAGGCGTCGGCCCCTCCGGGCGGCATCCCAGGGCTTGGTCTCCGAGCTCGCGGCAGCCCTCGCGTGCGACCTGGCCCATTCAGAGACCCCCCGCGACGGAGAGCGGGCGGGAAGGGAGCGGAGCGGGAGGAGAGCGGAGTGATGGGAAAGGATGTTGATGATGATGATGATGATGATGATGATGATGATGATGAGGAGGAGGAGGAGGAGGAGGAGGAGGAGGAGGAGGAGGAGGAGGGGGAGGAGGACGAGGAGGATGATGAGGAGGAGGAGGATGAGGATGATGCTGATGAGGATGATGACGAGGAGGAGGATAATGAGGATGATGATGAGGATGATGATGAGGATGATGATGACGAGAGTGAGGATGAGGATGAGGATGATGATGATGATGATGATGATGATGATGATGATGATGCTGCTGATAGTGATGCTGGTGCTGATGATGCTGCTGCTGCTGCTGCTGCTGATGATGATGATGCTGATGATGTCTTCGCCCCCTCCTCTCTGCATTTCCTGGCCGTCTTGGCGGCCCGAGCCGCGCCCGCAGGTCTGCAACGCCGCGCAGGTGCAGCTCGACCTCTACAACTCCCGGTGCTTCGAGTTCGCGCGGCCCCCGGTGGCCTCCCGGCGCGAGGCCGGGCGCTGCTGCACGAGATCCGGGGCCCGGCGGAGCGCGGCACCTCCGAGGATCATGAGCGGGATGCCGTGGATGCGCGGTCGCACGGATGCGTTCCGCGCGGGACATCCGCAAATCATGTCCTCGTAAGTATCCATGGGATCGTGGCCCAGGGGCCCTGCCCGCGAGGCCGTGGACATGGATATGTTTCCCTCCCACGATGGGAAGGCGAGTCTCGAAACAACGGTACCCCCTCGCTCATCTTTTCTCGGAAGGACATGCCTGTCCGGCACCGTTTCGGGATGTAAGTTCGACTGCGCGACATCAGATCACCATGCAGTGGACATGTCAGGACGGATTCTTGAAGCGATGCCATGTCCTCCTCCTCTTCCTCCTCCTCCTCCTCCTCCTCCTCCTCCTCCTCCTCATATGCTTGGGCCCTCTGGGGGGCCCTCGGGGGGGCCCCTCGTCGCCACGGCTGGACGCAGCCTCGAAAACTGGTCGCGGGCGGGGCCAGGACGAAGACGCACTCCTTCCAGAGCCCTCCGTGACGCTCCGATCGGGGCGGACGAAAGGGGGAAATTGGGAAAGGGGGGTTACGAAATCTGCTGCATGCAGCTGGTTTCGGCCCCACCGAGGGGCCCATTCCTCGATTCATGGGCGCCTCTGGCGCCGGGAGGCGCCGGGAAAATCAGCTACGTGAGCTGATTCTCAAACCCCCCCTTTGCTATCCCCCCCTTTCGCCCAGCCCGATCTGAGAGGGCCGCGGCGCTCGAGATATCTTCCAGATCCGCCGGATCTCCAAGATTCTCGATCGATCACTACCCGATGTCATCCTCGTCCTGGCTTCGTATTCTATGGTGCGTCTGGACCCCTGGAGGGGCCTGGGGACAGATATTGGACTGTCGCTGTTTCCACTCTCCCTGCTCCGATCGTCGAGCCAGACCTGCGATCCGTGGGAGTGCGACATCTCCCGCCTCCCTGTGTGGAAGGCGTGCTGAGAGAGAGAGGGGGAACAAACAGACAATAAAGAAACAACGAAAGAGACGGTGCTAAAAAGGCCTGGGAGCTTCAGGTAGGCGCCCTCTCGTTCCCGATCTTCTGGCCGTGGCGTTTTCTCTCGCTCTCTCTCTCTCTTGCTCTTTCTCGCTCGCGCACGTCTGCCTCTAGACAGCACCCGATGACTCCAGGGAGACCGCGGGCCCCTCGCGGCCCCCAGGTGTCACCAGCCAGCTTCTGGTGCCATCCAGGTGCGTTCGGGCCTCTCCCCGAATGCGCGTCCAGGGGACTCCGAAGGCGTTCAAGGCTACCAGTGGCCTCCAGGGGTGCTCCAGAAGCCTCCAGGGGGAGCCGATGGGGCACAGGCATCCAGAGGCTTCCAGACGACGCCAATTTGAATGTGTCATACGAGTGTAGCTTTCAACGCCTAACTCGCCCGAACCTGGCCAACGGAGTTCTGCCACGTATCCACATAACTACAGCTCCCCCGGAAGGACTTCGGTAGTAAGGAGCATAATGATATTGGGAATTCTGACGTCGGACGGGCCATCTCGTACAGTGGGGGCGCGTACCAAGAAGCCGGATGTTTTGCGTCAGGGCATCTTGGGTTTCTTCTCGCCGCGCGGCCCGCGATGGTTTCCCGCGGGCGTCAAGAAACTCTCGCGTTCAGGAGACCCTGGGTTTCTCCGCTTCGGTGCCCGGACAAAAAGTGTTCACACCCATTGCGGGAAGGCGATGCAACATGATAGCAACCACAACTCTGAAATGCCCTTACTTCGCACCCCTCCCCCCCAAGCCCAAAGGGAAGTGTCCACATTTTGTTCCTGGCCTTTGGCCTACCGCCATAGCCCGTCAACTTTGAATTTAGGGGAAGGGGGGTATACATGTTGGTTCGACGTACTTTCATGACGCAAGGTCTTGGTGACACACGTGTGGACACTTTTAGTCCACCCACCGTTTCAGCCCCTGGCCAAGAAACCCAAACCCTGAGCAAGAACCTTTGTGGAGTTTCAGGGTTGGGTTTCTTGCGACGGTTTCTTGAGGCCATGCGCCCACTGTACGAGGCTGTGCGTTCGCATAAACAGAGGGGGTTTTCTCTGGGCCCCCTTGCAATGACCACCTGACCCTCTTCCAGCTCTATCCCATTATCGTCGCCAGCACATGAATTAGCATGAACGGATTTATTATGATTGCGTCACGTCGTCCTCAGCTTCACCGCGCTCAACCATCCGCAACTTGTCTCACAACATCACTTGCATCGTTATCGTTATCATCGTGATTATCCCCTATCATTGTCATCACCCTCATCCCCGACCTCTTTCACAGAGTCATGATCACCACCTTCAGCCTAGTCTTCACTACCAAGTGTGAACCTCCATCTCCACATGAGACCTTTAAGGGATCGCACCTAAGAGTTGAATCCGAGCGGCTCTTCAGACAGGTGGTCAAGAACCATTTGAAGCATTTCGGCCCTTCCGAGGTGGTAAAACGAATCTTTTGCGATGTCAGCCCTCTCTGAGGTCCCCCGGCGGCTCCCGCAGCATTGGTCGAAGTCTGAGCGGCCACCAGAAACTTTATTGGCCTGCGGGTCGAGAGCGAGCCTCTTCCGGTCAAGAGCTAGGCGGGCCGCGCAAAGCACTGATTGGGGAGACAGAGCACAGGCGGGCGGGGCCTCAGGCGGCCGGAGGGCGCGGGGTGCAGGCGGTGCAGAGGCCACCAGAAACACGGGTGACCATTTCGGCACAGTGTGGCCTCGCCACTCTCCGTGGGCCGTCGGCTCTCTCCGAAGCCCCTGCCGCCCGCGCCTCCTGCTTCGCCCACGGGGCCAGTCGGCGGTGCGGCTCGGCGGGGACCCTGGGGCCCACGGCCAGCCTTGTGTGCACCGTGCCGCGATGTCGACCCGAGAATGGCACGGTGCACATTACCAGCCTCGAACGTATCCCTATCCCTAAGATTGACACGCCAAAAGGCGAGGACAATCTTAGGGATTCGCCCTCAAAAAAAAAGGGAATCCCTAAGATTGGCATCGTGATGAGGAGGTGCCCAGCATAGGGATAGGGATATGTTCCAGGCTGGTAATATGCACCGTACCGTGGTGCAGCGAGGCCTGAAGGCCTTCCAAACATGGTACTGTCAACGGGCGCCGCTCTCGTATATAGGGGGGCAGCGCGCGGCTTTCGGTACCCTGGGCAGCCATCTCGCCCGTGCCGGCGCAGCGCGATAGGGGAGAGTGGTCTGCGCCTTGCGTTCGCGGGCTGGCCCCCACGCAGCTCAGGGGAGGATAAGGTGCCGATACTGCCACCCTTCCGTCGTGTTGGCCTTCTTGGGCCTCCTGGGAGGCCCTTGTCGCCGCGCCCAGATGCGCTTCGAAATCCTGGTCAGACAGCACCTGAGGAGGTCTCGGGGGCGGCGGTGTCGGCACCCTTTGGTTCCCCAGGTGAGGCCCCCAGCTCGCCTGGCGACGCCGACCAGCTTTCTGGCGGATCCTGCTTCGGGGGCGGCCAAGAGGGGGGGGATGATTGGGGGGGGGATGTCAGATGGCCGGAGCAAGGGTTAGAGCCCGTTTCTTTATTGCTTGGGGCATGACGGGCATCATGGCCCCCGCTCCCCCCCACCCCCCCCTATGACGTAACGTTCCCCCCCCAGTGCGCTCCGGGCACTGCCGCCGTGCGCATTGGGATCCGCGTAGGTGTCCGCGTAGGAATCCGCATAATTAGGTGTCTGGTCCGCAGGCGTCGTCGTCGTTGTCGTTGTCGTCGTCGTCGTCGTCGTCGTCGTCGTCGTCGTCGTCGTTGTCGTCGTCGTCGCCGTCGTCGTCCGTCGTCGCCGCTCGTGGTTCGTCGCTCGTCGCTCATCGTCGCCGTGCGCGCGGACGCGGCTGGGGCCTGTTTTTAACTCCGGGCCGATGACGGCAATCATCTGGGGGGAGGGGGTTGATGACGTCACGTTTGACGCTGGCGGCGTCTGGGAATGCTTAGGAATCACGGAGGACGGGTAGCACGAACATGTACGTGGCGATATGCACCACAACGCCTGTGTACATCACAATGCCCGCGTGCACCACAGCGCCTGTGTACTCCACACCGCCGATGTACACCACAGCAGCCGCGTGCACCACAGAGTCAGTTTGTGCCACCGTGCCTGCGGGCACAGCAGCTCCTGTGTACACCACAGCACCTCCGTACACCACACCAGCCGTGCGCAACACAGCACCAGTGTACACCACAATGCTTGCGTGCATTGCAGTGCCTGTGTACGCCACGGCGCCTGTGTGCACCACATCAGCCGTGTGCAACACACAGTACCATTGTTGTGTATAGAGTTTCAGAAGGAATTCTTGGCACAAAATGGAGCGCGTGTGGATTCCAGAGAAAACAATGGAAAACAAATCCTCATGGACAAAGGAGCGCCGCTGGAATCTACGAGTCCCCCCGAGTCCGCCCGCATCACCCTAACTCCCATTTGCGTCCAGGAGGCTCCAGTTGAACTGGCCGTCCGAGAACCAAGTGGACTGATTCAATAGACCATTCTGCGTTGCACGTTGAGATGCGCACGTGCGTTGTAATGCCAAGCCGCACGACAGGGGGTAAGAAGGAGGAAAAGGAATTGGAGGAGGAGGAGGAGGAGGAGGAAGAGGAGGAGGTGGACGTGGAGGAGGAGGGATGAGGGAAAAACGTCGCATTCGAATATCAGAACTTTCCTGGCGTGGCGTTTAGTTGTCCGCAGCAGATCCTGACGTACATGCTCCTATGCATGCTGGCGCTGTGGTGTACACCAGCGCTGCGTTGCACGCGGATGCTGTGGTGTAGACAGGTGCTGTGGCGTGCACAGGCGCTGCGGTGCACGCAAGCACTGTGGTGTACACAGGCGTTGTGTTGCACATGGCTGCTGCGGTGTATGTACACCGGCGCTGTAGTGCTCCCAAGTATTGTGGTATACACGGGCGGTGCGTTGCACACGGCTGTTGCGGTGTACGCAGGCGCTGTGGTGTACACGCACGGTGTGGTGCACGCGATCGTTGTGGTGTACACAAGCGGAATGGGCAGATCGCCACCTACATGCTGCTCGCGTCGTCGCCGTCGCTCGTCGCTCGTCGCTCGTCGCGTCGTTCGCGCGGGCGCGGCTGTGGTGCCGGAGCCACACGGCGGGGGGGGGGCGTCGCGTCAAACCCCCCCCCGCCATCCCCCTCCCCCCCCCGATGACGCCCGTCATCGCCGAACATAAAGAAACGCGCTCTTAGGGGAACAAGAAGTGGCATAAACATAAACTCGGAGGTCCGCGCGGATTTCTGGGATCGGCGCTGGACCCCCCTCCCTGGCGCGCGGAGCGCGCCGGGGGCGGCGCCAGAGGCGCCGCCGGGGGGCCCCAGCGCCAATCCGAGAAATCCGCGCGCACCTCCGAGTTTTTATGTTTATGTCACCTATGATTGGGGGGGATGTCAGATGGCTGGGGCAATGATATCTCCTCAGTCCTCCTCCTCCTCCTCCTGCTCTTCCTCCTCCTCCTCCTCCTCCTCCTCTTCCTCCTCCTCTCAGATTTCATGGGCACTCTTCTCACTGCACGGCGTTCCCGGCCCCCCCCTGGCCGCGCGCGCGCCTCGGGCCATGATATCTGCGGGCCCCCCCCCCTTTCGGACGCCCCCCTCCTCTGGGACGCCCCTGGCCGGCGCGAGCTGCCTCCTCCCTCCCTCCCCCCGTCGCCCTCGCCCTGCCCCCTCCTCCTCCGCCTGGCGCCCTGCCTCCTCCTCCTCCTCCTCCTCCTCCTCCTCGTCCTCGTCCTCGTCGTCCTCGTCGCCTCCCCCGCCGGAGGCGCCGCCGGCGCGACCTGCCTCCTCCTCCTCCTCCTCCTCGTCCTCGTCGTCCTCGTCGTCCTCGTCTTTCCTCCTTCTCCTCCTCCTCCTCCTCCTCCTCGTCCTCGTCGTCCTCCTCCTCCGCCTCCTCCTCCTCCTCCTCCTCCTCCTCGTCCTGCCTCCCCGGCGTCCTCGCCCTGCCTCCCGGCTGCGCCGCCTCCCGCGCGGTGCACACCGCAGGGCTCCGGCCCCTTGGGCGACGTGCTGGCTCGCCCATGCTGCCGCTCTGCGGGCCGGCGTGGCCCAGGCTTTGAGTCGGGCCCGTCCCTCTACCGTTACGTCGGGCCTATCCCCCTGCAGGGGGGTTTTCGATGAAAAGTCAAAAATACACCGAAAATAGTTAAACAAAAATAATCCAAAAGTAGCCTGGGGACTATGTTTTGAGCATTTTTTGCCTTTTGGGGGGCATTTTGGGGCGGGTATTTTTTATTTTTCGTCGAAAATCCCCATGTAGGGGGACACGCCCGACCTAACTCTGCGGGGCCGAACGGAAGCATCCTGGCTTGCAGGGGCGAAGCATCCTGTTGTGGTCCGCACGAACTTCGGACCGAACGGAAGGGGGGGATGAGGAAAGGGTGGGTTACGAGATCTGCTGCATCCTGGCCTGCAGGGGCGAAGCATCTTGTTGTGGTCCGCACGAAGTTCGGGCCGAACGGAAGGGGGGGGATGAGGAAAGGGGGGGGTACGAGATCTGCTGCATCCTGGCCTGCAGGGGCGAAGCATCCGCATCCTGGCTTGCCTAGAGGCCCACCGCCGAACGTTCTGGGAACCGGTTGCGGTCTGCACGAAGTTCGGGCCGAACGGAAGGGGGGGATAGGGGAAAGGGGGGGGGTACGAAATCTGCTGCGTACAGCTGGTCTCGGCCCCGCCGCCGGGCCCATCCCTCGAGACACGGGCGCCCCCTTTTGCCCGGCCCGGCCCTACAGGGAGGAAAATGTTCAAACATAGTTTTAAGCAATAGTCTGGGGATTACTTGTTGAATATTGTTGTGCATCTTTTGCGCATGTTTGGGATCTGTTTTTGTTTTCTGTCCCAAATCCCCCTGTAGGGGGACAGGCCCGACCTCAGTCTAGGCCTCCCAGGTGTGGTCCGAGATCGGCGATGCGGCGCGATGCGGAGCCCGGGCTTCTCCACGCCGACGCATCGCCGATGCATCGCCGGCGTCGCCGACGCATCGCCGATGCATCCCCGATGCATCCCCGATGCGTCGGCGATGCAGCGCGATCCTCCGACCCCACGTGCTCGGAACCCATTTTGGAGGCCTTCGAGGCCTTTATCTGAAGACCCTGGGCGGTGCGGATCTTTATCTTCGACGCCCGAGTCTGGGGCTACTATACATTTCCGGAGCCACGCTCGGGCCATCTTGAGTGCAGGGCCCGATTGTAAGGTTTGATGTCGTGGAAGCCTTGAACTCCACCTGCAGTTGTTTTTAGGCGTTTAGCGGCCACTGGCGGCGAATAGGGGATGATTGACGCTATTTGCCGTCGCACCGCCAACATCTTGATTCAGAAAGATGGGCTTTCACCACAACGAATGTGACAACTGGACCCTTCTGGCTCCCCATCTTGGGGGCCTCGAGGGCCGTCGTGGCGGTCTCTGGAGCCACCTCGGACGCCCTTTAGACCGACAAGGTGAGCCCGCGAACAGCACGCAACAAGCTAAGGTTCAAGAGGAAAAAAACACACACAGACACGATGAATCGTCGATTCCCCAGAAAATATAGGAAAATATGGGGAGTGGGGGGGAAGACAGAAACCCAGAAAATAGTGGAAAATATGGGGAATCGTTTTGTTTGTGTGTATTTATTTGTGTGTCCTGGGTCCCCTTCAGTCTTGGCGGTCTCTGGAGCCACCTCGGACGCTCTTTAGAGCGAAAAGGTGAGCGCGCGAACAGCACGCAACAAGCTACAGTTGGGGCGCTGAAGAAGGAACCTTTTCCGTTGGGGAGGGGCTCGGTGTTCCTTGATTGTTTTGCAGTTTGCCTTGGGGGTCCTAAGGTTTTCCATGTGAAATCGAAGTTTAACTTACGGGACAAAGGGGCTTCGTTCCTTGTTTTCAGGAGCGAAACAAGGACGTACATGTACATGAATCCACGCTGGTTTCGAGAGCACGCATTGCACAAATGCTCGTATAACGCGGCGGGTCTCGCGAATCGAGGGGCCGTGTTCATGTACATAGCTGGGCGCGTACGTCCTTTGTGGGCTCCCTATATTTAGGGCTCCTTACGTCCACGCCCCGACTGTAAGGTGTTCCAGGAAGTCTGGGCTTCCTGGGCCTGCCCGTAGGAGCCTCCGGGCCAGCCCACAAGACGCCCCCCAAGAGAGCCTGAAGACCCGCCCTTGGGACCACCTTCGAGCACGCTGGTTGCTTTGCTGGGCATCGCTCGGACGTGTGCATTCTTCCTTCGGCGAGGACCGTCGAGGAGCATCCTCGATCATTTGGCGAAAAAAACACGCACGAAACCAACAAAAAAACAGGAAAGGGACGTCCGAGCGATGGCGAGTTTGATCTCAAAGCACGATCCGGAAGACTCTGGGACTTTCCGTGAGGCGCCCCGAAAAAACGCACGAGAGCGACAAAAAAACGATCAAGAGGCCTGTGGCCTGGACCCTCAAGCGTGCTTGTGACATTGGGATGCAGAGAGCAAGAGGGAAGCTGAGGACGTCCACTCAGTGCCTGGCGTCATAGCGGTAGTTTCTCAGTTAGTGTGGCGGCGCAAAGTGGACCAGTCCCACCAACCCATCAAGCAATGTAGGTTCTACGTGTTCTTCTTTTCAGCGTGGACGTTCTGTCGTCGAGTTTTTCCCACTGAGATCGATCGGCATGGAGAGGCAAGTGAATACACGGAAGGCGAGCGAAACAGCATGAAACCAGTCCCGTTCCCAGTGACATCGGACTATTTGGAATCGGTCCATGTCTTATGGACATTTTGTATTGACCTAGTTGTGGCCATATGGCCTCCCTTTCGATGCCGAGTCTACTTATCCCGATCGGTCAAACTTGCTCAAAAGCGATGGTGACGATGGTAATGGTGATGGCGATGACGGTGATGATGATGCTGATGATGATGATGATGATGATGATGATGACGACGACGACGATGACGATGACAATGACGATGACGATGATGCGGCCGATGATGATGACGATGACGATGCTGCTGATGAGGATGAGGATGATGATGGTGATGGTGATGATGACGACGATGCTGGTGGTGATGATGATGATTAAGAGTCGTGCCGATTTGTCCGTATGGCATGGCAACCTCTATAGATTGCAGATGTGGTCGCCGCGCAAGTTTCGTTTTCTGCTCGCCAAGGTGATGCTCGACCCTGACATCGTGGCTGGCCAGAACGGCCAGAACGGCGAAGACGCGGCGCGCCCTGCCGCAGCGGCAGCGTCCAGACCGCACACGTCGTTTCGCTCTCGCCCCATGTGGTGCGACATGCTTTCCAGACTTTCATGATGGCCCCGTCAGGCCAACCCGAGTCCTTGGAGATGCGGACCCCCAGACCCCCATCTTTCGGCGTCACCTTCCGAGCCGGATCGATATGCGAGGGCCTTGGGGCCCGAGATTGGGCGAACACGCCCGCTGTGAAAACATTGCAACGCCAGGATCTCCCCAGAGATCCGATGTCGTTCGTGACTTTCTCAATGCGCGGTCCCCCGAGGTCTCTCGACCCATTCATTCCCCAGGTTCGGCTTCTCCTTCTGGGTCGCTCTTTGACGGTCTCTGGGCTCTGCCAGGGCCCCCAGAGGCCGAAATTTGCGAAAAACCTCCGTCCTGATTTTGCTCCATGCGTTGCATCTCTGGCCCGGGGTCCCCCGAACCCGGGTCTTGCGTCGCCCTGCAGGAGCGGCCCTTCGCCGGCGTGGCCTGCGGTGCGCGGCTGCCGGGCGGCGCGGGGGGCCCGAGCCCAAGGCGCAGGGGCCGCCGCTTCTTGTCGCGCCGCGCGCGGCGACCGACGAGCCGCGTGTATCAGAGGCCATTCCTCGACGAGGCGTGAGAGTGACCCTTCGCCGGAGTGACCTTTCGTGCGGGCGCAGGTGAGTCCCCAGATGGCTACTCCAGATTCCGTAATAAAAGGGAGGGGGTCTGGACCCTCCAAGACAAGCCATTTCAGACCCCCCCCCCGTGGGAGAACCCTCCCAAACATCGTCCCCAGACCCCCCCAGGCCCTCCAAGATAGCCTGGACGAGACCCCCCCCCCGAAATGAGACCCCCCTCCCTTTGTTACGAAATCTGGAGTACAAAAGGAGGCAGCAGCAGCTGCTTGCGCGCCCAGGTTTGGTCCCCCCGCGGCCCCCCCCAAAAAGTCGCGCACCAGAGGTCGCTCTTTCCCAGGGTCGCTCCTGCGTGTGGCCGGATTCCGCGAGCATGTGGTCGAGGGTTCTCCTTTTGGATCTCCCCCCTGACACGTCGCTTGGTGAATTGTCCGTTTTCGGTTCTCGGGAGGGCGCCGCGGCCGTCATTTTCCAGGCTTGCGGCCGCCAGGTTTGGGCCCGAGGTCGTTTTTATGAAAACACGTTTTTCTCGAGGGGGTTCTGTCCCAGAACATAGGTTTGGGACGCTTGTTCTAATGTTCCGGGCAATGTATGCACATTGTTTGATGATTTCCCTACCCAGGCTCTGCCTAGAAGGGTTCTTACTCTGTTGGCTTACAGGGGCCGGGCAGTGGAAAGCGCCCCGGGCGGTTCCCCCAGTCCCCTGGGAGCCAAGCAAAAGCATTAGCAAAGGTAAAAGCAAACGCACGGTTCCCCCAGTTGCGCTCCCTGGGTGCCAAGAAAAGCAAAAGCAAAGGCAAAAGTGAAGGCAAAAGCGAAGGCAAGGCAAAATCATAGCATAGCATAGCGTAGCATAGCATAGCGCAGCATAGCATAGCCTAGCCTAGCCTAGCCTAGCCTAGCCTAGCCCAGCATACTATTGCGCAGCATAGCATAGCATAGCATAGCATAGCATAGCAGAACAGAGCAGAGCATAGCATAGCATAGCATAGCATCGCGCTGCACAGCATCCACTATTGCTGCTGCTATGCATATGTACTTATATGTGTGTGTGTGCGCGCGCGTACTTCTACTAATGTTGCTTTCCTAGAGGCTCCAACTCCTAGGTAGGGTCGCCCTGGGATAATTTTCATTTACCTCGCAAAATCCGCCAGTGGGAAGACGTGCCCGACCTGATTCTCCCCGTGGGGCGCGAGGCGTGCCCGTCGCCCCGTGCGGCAGACCGAGCGGGCAGTGGGGATGCGGACAATGGAGGATGACGATTAATAAATGACCGGGGGTCGTGTTCACGCGGCGGCGCCCGGGATGACGATTAGAAAAACCGGCCGTAGGCTGGAAAGCTATTTGTTTGTTAATCGCTCTCCTCCAGTCAGAAAGTTGTGCAGAAATAGCAGAGAACTATGTTTTTAATCGTCCTCTCCCATTTTTTAATGAATCGTCATCCCGCATTATGTCGCCGAAAGATTGGCGATTGGCCTCCGCTAGCGGATCCGCGCGCTCTGGGGCGGGCTGGGGCCCCCCCGCGCCGCGCGCACGCAGGGCGTCGGAGTGGCACCCGAGGACTGCTGCTCGCGTGCCTGCGCTGCCGCCCGTCTTGACTTTTTGGCCCGGCGTGGCCGGAGGAGGCGGAGGAGTCAGACTTCGGAGGAGAAGGGCGGCGGAGGAGGAGGAGGATGAGAAGAAGAGGAGGAGGAAGAGGAGGAAGAGGAGGAGGAGGAGGAGGAGGAGGAGGACGAGGGATGAGTGGGAGGATGGGGGGAAAACGTGGGATGAGGATGAGGATGAGGAGGAGGGGTGGGGGAGGAGGGGGAGAGGAGCAGGAGAGCGGAGGAGGAGGAGGAGGAGTGAGGAAGAGGAGGGAGGAGGAGGAGGAGGAGGGGGAGGAGGAGGAGTGGGAGGAGGAGGAGGAGAAGGAGGAGGAGAAGGAGGAGGAGGAGGAGGAGGGTCCAGGGCAAACCCACGTTCCCACTTCATGGCTCCCTGGAAGAATTTCGTACACTGCGGGAACTGGCGAATCAGAGGACAACCGTCTGAGAAATCCCAATCGTGCCAGAACACCGTTCTTGGGACTTCAGCGCGGCGGACCAACTTGAATGTTGCGTCTTGGCGACCCTGAATCGCGGCAGAAAACCATTCTAGGGACTCGACCATACGAATGTTTGAAGCCGCTGCGAACTTTTTTGATGAATGTGTGCGGCGCTAAGGCCAGAGCCACCTGCTGAAAACGATACGCCATCCATCAGTGAAATTGCTGCAAGCTCCTGATGCGAACGTGCGCGGCGTGCGATAAGGCGTGAGCCACATGTTGGAAACGACCTGCTGTACACATCCGCTTTTGAAACGAATGCCCACGGCGATAAGACAGGAGCCACCTCTGAGAACCACCTGCGCTCCATCAGAGTATGGAGGGGCCAATTGCGCGGAGGAGGGGGAGGAGGGAGAGGAGGGAGGGGAGGGGGAGGAGGGAGGAGGAGGAAGAGGAGGCGGAAGAGATGGAGGAGGAGGAGGAGGAGGAGGAGGAGGAGGAGGAGGAGGGGGAGGAGGAGGGCGACGAATGTGGGCGAACGTGCGCGGCGCCACGGAGAGGGGCCACGTTTTGTGAAAGAAGAGATGGAGGAGGAGGAGGCGGAAGAGATGGAGGAGGAGGACGACGAGGAGGAGGAAGAGATGAGGAGGAGGAGGAGGAGGAGGAGGAGGAGGAGGAGGAGGAGGAGGAGAAGAAGGAGGAGGAGGAGGAGGGAGGAGGAGGAGGGGAGGAGGGTGTGAGGAGGAGGAGGAGGAGGAGGAGGAGGAGGAGGAGGAGGAGGAGGAGGAGGAGGGGGAGGGGGAGGGAGACGAATGTGGGCGAACGTGCGCGGCGCTGCGGAGAGGGGCCACGTTTTGTGAAAGGGGCCCGGCCCTCCGCCCGTGGCAGCCGCTGCCCTTTTGTTGCAAGGCCTCGGGGCCGCGGGTGGCGGGGAGGTCTCCGGGCGAGGCGCCCAGCCCGCCCTGCCGACGGGTTTCTCTTGGCATCGCTCGGGCGTGTGCCCCTCTTCTTGGCGGCGGCCATCGAGGAGCATTCTTCGGGGCTGGACAGACCTACCCCGACACGTCGATTGAGGAGTTGGCCGTTTTCGGTTCGCGGGAGGGCGTCGCGGCCGTCATTTTTGCGGGTCCAGGTCCGTCGGTTTCGGCCCCAGGCCGTTTTCACTAAGGGGAGGTCTACCGAAGGGAGGTGTGTCCAGCGCCGAGTTATCAATCATCTAGCGAAGAACACACACGCACGAAATCGAGACATGCGCGGGGAAGGGACGTCCCAGCGATGGCGAGGTTTGGGGGTGCGACGGGGAGGGAGGGAGTCAGAAGGCGAACACCCACCCCCAGCCCCAGTCCCGACGCCCATCCCCGAGCCGGCGATTCAAGGGGCCGGGACTGGGGGTGGGGGTGGGTTTTCCTCCATCCCAGGACCCCGAAGACCCACCCCCACCCCCAGTCCCGACTCCTTGAATCGCGGGTTCGGGGATGGGCGTCGGGGACTGGGGGTGGGGGAGGGAGGGAGGGAGGGAGGGAGGGAGGGAGTCAGGGAGGGAGGAGGCTCTCCATTTTTGCCTTTCTCTGCTTCTGGAGGGGCTTTCGGGCAGGGGCCTTGGGATGTCCACCTCGGGTGGCTCCCGGTTGGAGAAAAGGGTCCTCTTCGGGGCACCCGTGGCCCGTGAACATCAGGAGGGGAAAAAACACACAGACACGATGAATCGTCGACTCCCCAGAAAATATTGGAAAATATGGGAAGTGGTGGGGAAGACAGAAACCCAGAAAATATGGGAAAATATGGGGAACCTTCTTATTTGTGCGTATTTATTTGTGTGTCCCAGGGCCCCTTCAGAACAGGCAGCGTTCGGGCAGACATTGCGAGCGGGAGGCGGGGAGGGAAGAGAAGCGCAAGGGGAGGGCACGGCGTTACGTCGTAACTGACACTTGGTCACGCTTGCACGCGCGCGCCGACGATCTCAAGCCCATGTCTTGCCGGCTGCAGCCGTCGAGACTTCGAGGACATCCGGACGGCACTTATAGCGGAGTTCGCACGTGCTCCGTTCCAGATCCAGAGGGGTTGTTGCATAGCTCGTGTCTTTCTTGCCCTCGTGCTCAGAACACTTGGGCGCACATTCCTTCGCGCCAGTGCCGGGAGAGTTGGGAAGTGCCGGACTGGCGCAGGCAGGGGCCTCTTGTTTTTGGGGAACCGGTGGCTCTGTATCTGATGTCCTCTCCGCAGGCCCTCCAGCAAGTATTGCGCGCGTGTGCTCAGGGCATCCGCCCCCCAATTACCTCGCCCCCATCCTCGCCCTCCCTTCTCGTCCTCCTCTCTCTCTCTCTCTCTCTCCCTCTCTCTACATGTCCCCTTCTGTTAGACGCCCGCCACCATCTATCGGGCCTTACCTTCGGCCAGCTTGTGGTAGTGGTGCCCAGGTCGTGGCAATTACGCCATACATGTGCCATGAATATGTCATCTCTGCCGAACTTGCGGCCTCCCGCGGCCACGACCTTTGAGTTTATGCCGCTTTCCCTTCCCCCTCCCCTCCACTCCCCCAGTCCTCTCCCGTCCGCTCTGAGAAGACAAGGAGGAGGAACGACAGAAGCTGGAGGAGGAACGATAGAAGGTGGCATGTAGGAAGCACTGCTCCCTGTGGAGCTGTTGTCAGCTGCTGAGCTGCCGACGCAACTGTCGCAAGGCAATGGTGGCGGCGGAACCGCTGCATACGCCACTCCTGACCCCGGTCCTTCTCCTCACTTTGGCCCCCTTGGTCTGCCGTCCCCTTCCCGTCTCCCCGCCTTTCGTCCCCCCTGGAGCCCGAAGTGCCCTCGTACCCCCCTCCACCCGCACACACACACACACACACACACACACACATTCACACATTCACACATTCACACATTCACACACACATTCACACACAAAACGCAACTTGGTGGAATCTGTGTGGGCCACGCTGGGTCACCACCCGTCGTCCTCCTTCCCCTCCTCCTCCTCCTCCTCCTCCTCCTCCTCCCCCTCATCATCCTCATCATCATCATCATCATCATCATCATCATCATCATCATCACCATCATCACCATCATCATCTTCATTATCATCATCATCATCATCACCATCATCACCATCATCACCATTATCACCATCATCATCATCATCATCATCATCAGCATCATCATCATCATCATCAGCATCAGCATCATCATTATCAGCATCATCATCATCAGCATCATCATCAGCATTAGCATCATCCCTGGGCTCTCGCATCAGCGCCGCGCGCATCCCATCCTCAAAACGTGCAACGGTCACCAGGATTGAAGGTGGCTCCATGTCAAGCCCTGGGCTCTCGCTTGGCGCCGCTCACGTTCGTCTCAGACCTGGCGAAGCAGTCGCGGGTAATTCTGGTGGGCGGTCGTCCCTTCTCAACGCGGGGCTTCCGCTTTTGGGACCCCCCGCAATCCAGAGACGAGCAAGTCGAGCAGATGCTACGGCTTCGCGGACGGAGGGCGGTCCTGTTTCAGAGTGTGGGTTTCGCTGGAGATTTGTCCCTGCAGCCTCTGGCTGCACAGGTGGAGGGCGGCCCTCTTCCAGGACTGGGGTCTCGCTGGGCCCCTCGGTGCCGAGCCTCGGTGAGCTCTATGGTCTTGCCTTCGCGAAGTCCTCGCTACTCGCCAGAAGGAGGCGAGGGAGCTTCTCTTTTGAGAGCAGGGCGCTCGCCCATATGACAGGCCCATGTGGGGCTGGTCTTTCAAGCGGGCGCTTCCTGCAGTGAGAGAAGGCAGCGTCGGAGCTTCTGAGGGGGGGCCTTTGGACGGGAGGGTGCGTTGCAGCATCGCTGACCTACCTTGGGTCTACAGTCCACCCGCAGAGTGAGGATAGGCAACCTTCCCAAGGATACCCATTGCATCCTTGCCCCTTCGGCCCATGCTTAGCGACTCTCGCTGGCCGACCTCGTTCGAAAACCGCCAGCTTGGCCCTCCGAGGCCCTTTGCATCCTTACCGCGCATCCTCATGATACGGGTCGACTGTGCTCTGATCCTTCTCCTCCTCCCCTTCCCCCCCCCTATGCCGCCGCCGTGTCGTTCTCTCTCTCCGCCGCGACCGTCCCGAGCCCTCACGGTCTAAGTAGGGCCTGTCCCTCTACAGGAGGAAGACTTGGCATCGCTTGGACGTGTGCATTTTTGCTCGGCGAGGACCACCGAAGAGCATCCTGGATCATCGAGCAAGAAAGACACGCACACAACCGAAAAACGCACAGGGAATGGACGCCCGAGTGACGGCAAGAAGAAGGAATATTCAAAACTAGTCAAAACATAGTATCGGGACGAGTCGTCGACAATGTTTGGCCCAAACTCTGCCTGTGAATGGACACGTCCGACCTCATCTCACGGCCGCGGCGTCGAGATTCGCCCGGCGCCCAGGGGGCACCCGCACAGAGCGAGCACGTGCAGACGAGACGCCAGCCTGCCGGCGGTTGCCCCCCAGAGGTTCGGGGGTATCCTCCACTGGCCTCGGGGGGCCCACAGAGGGCCTGGGAGTGCTCAGGATGGTGTGGGGCACGTCCCTCTACAGGGGGAGCACTCGAGAGTAGTAACCAAAAACTCTGGGGGCGGTTCTTGGTGCTCTCTGGGTTCTTGTTGGGTATTCCTGCCCGTTTGTGATTTTCCTTCCCAAGCCCGCCTGCAGGAGGACATGCCCGACCTAACCTTCGGACGTTCAAGCATCGAGGATGCACATGTCGCCGCGCCGTTTGCTCCGACGCGCGGCCGTCCTTTTTGGGGAGGACGCCGCGGCCGCCGGGGCAAACTCCGCCTCGGGCGCCAGGCTCTGCCGTGGGGTTTCTTGCCGCGGTGCCGGCGTCGTCTCCGTGGGGCGCGGGACGCAGGGTTTGCCGTGGGTTTGCCGTGGTGTCCGCGCCGCCCATTTGGGCGCATCGGGAGCGAGCGGGGTGGCGGCATGCGCCTTCCAGAGGTTCTCACGACGGGGCTTCCTACCGTCAGCATCTGCAGCAGGCAGGAGGGCTGGATGCTGGGACTCCTCCACGATCGCCTCCTCCTCCCACCCTCTCCTCTCTGGGCCTTCTAGATGGGGCCCGAGCAGATGGGATCGGAGGATGGCGCCGCATCGCCAATGCTTCGCCGATGCACCGCCGATGCGGGCGTCGCCGAAGCATCGCCGACGTCGACTGTGCATCGCTGGTGCATCACTGATGCATCGCCGATGCGTCGCCGAGGCATCGGCGATGTGGTGCGATGCTCCGACCCCATCCAGGAGGCCTCCATCTTCCCCCCCGCCCGGCAGAGCGGCCAGGACGCCGAGGCCTCCAGAGCCTACCAGGCGCGCCGGGGCGCGCCCCGCGGGGGGCCTCCTCCCTCCCACGGGGGCGGCACGCCGTCGGACCGCCTGACCGCCCTCGGGCCCAGGACGCCAATGCGACGTCGGCGCGGTCGTCGTCGTCGTCGTGGTCGCCGTCGTCGCCGTCGACGTCGTCGCCGTCGTCGTCGTCGTCGACGTCGACGTCGCCATCCTATTCGTCGTCGTCGTCGCCGTCGCCGTCGTCGCCGTGAGCTCGCGCCGCGGTGGCGCGGCAGCGGCGCGGGCGCTCGGGGACGAGCGGCGCCGCCGGCCCAGAACCGGCAAGCATCGAACGACCTGCGCAGTTGGACAGCCTGAAGTCGGGCCTGTCCCTCAACAGGGGGAAAATTCCAAGATAGTGAAACAATACTCTGGAGACGATTTCTTTGGATCATTTTGGAATATGTTAGGGCATGTTTGAAGTATACTTTATTTTTCGTATAACATCTATAACATCGGCCTGTAGGGGGACAGGCCCGACTTAAGGATAGCCGCGATCGTTCCGGATTGCGCGATCCACGCTGTGCCAGAAACCAGCGCTGACGTCATCGCGGCGTAAGCCTGCCGTATCGCCATCAATCGGCTTGATTTTGTTCGACCGCCGCCAGGAAAGCAAACGACTGTATCCTGCCGAATGATGCCTGGCACTTAGGCAAGCCTCGTGTAGGTACAGTCAGCGCTGCTTGAGCCAAACGCTTGCGGAGTATCCTCGGGACCAAGGCTTCCACGTCATTTCAGTCCCAGCGCTTTTCCTCAATAGTGGCCTCTGGGGAGGTGGGGGAGGGGGGAGAAATCCGGGTCTTGGGGCTATTCGACAAAGATCCGGGACGACAAAACAATTCTTGGAAAGGGACTAAGAGTTGTGGGGCCCATGACATGACAATGGCTGGTTGCGAATTTCGTTCTGACAGGGGTGGTAAACACGTCCAGGTCCAGTCGCAGGGATGATGCATGTTTCTCTGTTGACGCCCTTGCACCGTTCGTTCGGCATCCTTTCAGGCTTCCCCATCTGTTTCCCTCCTGTTGGGCATCAGGGACGGGTCGACGATCGTTTGGGCTCGCCCCCTCTTGCCAGATCCAACTGTGCCGCTCGGACGGGGACAGGGTGGGGTGTTCAGATCCGGGCGGGGCCGTGTTGCTGGGGGCCCAGGGGTTCGTTCTAGCACCTGTGATTCCTGGAGGTCTCTTCGACGGCGCCCTTCTTCACCCGACCCCCCTCTTTTTTTGTTGCGGCCCGAAGACAGGGCCCAGAGGTCAGGGTCAGGCGTCCCTGTGCCCCTTATTAGGTTTTTCCTCGTAGTTGGGGAGGGGGGGTGGAGCTGATAAAATCGTGCGTGTGTACCACATCTTTTCTTTTTGTAAGACAGAAGTGTGCATCTATATATATATATGTGTATATATATATGTACAGAGAGAGAGAGATCGTCTTCGATACTCGTGTTCTATGTCTCCGCCGCTTTCGTTACCCAATCGACTGGCTGTTGTTACCTAACAGCTTTTGTTGATAGGTTTCTAGTGGTCTCAAAAGAAAGCAGCAGATGACTCCACAGGGGGGTCGGGGCGGGACCCGGATCGGCTGCCGCCGAAGCCCAAATCGCTTGGGACATCCTCGCAAAATCGTTCTTGGCGCTGCTAGAAATCCATTCCCGGCGTACATTTTGGATGCCCGGAGCCAACTGTAGGCCACTTCGTGGTCTTCGAGTTCCCAGAACTCAATTCCCGGGCCACATTTTGCATGCCCGGAGCCAACTATAGGCCACTTCGTGGTCTTCGACTTCCCAGAACTCCATTCCCGGGCCACATTTTGAATGCCGGAGCCAACTGTAGGCCACTTCGTGGTCTTCGACTTCCCAGAACTCCATTCCCGGGCCACATTTTGAATGCCCGGAGCCAGCTGCAGGCCACTTCGTGCTCTTCGACTTCCCAGAACTCCATTCCCGGGCCACATTTTGAATGCCCGGAGGTTGAGGCATTGACGCTGAGGCTGACGCTGAGGCTGAGGCAGGCTGAGGCTGAGGCTGAGGCAGGCTGAGGCTGAGGCTGAGGCTGAGGCAGGCTGAGGCTGAGGCTGAGGCTGAGGCCGAGGCTGAAGGCAGACTGAGGCTGAGGCAGACGCTGAGGCAGGCTGAGGCTGAGGCTGAGGCTGAGGCTGAGGCTGAGGCTGAGGCTGAGGCTGAGGCAGGCTGAGGCTGAGGCTGAGGCTGAAGGCAGGCTGAGGCTGAGGCTGAGGCAGGCTGAGGCTGAGGCTGAGGCAGGCTGATGCTGAGGCAGCCTGAGGCTGAGGCTGAGGCTGAGGCTGAGGCTGAGGCTGAGGCTGAGGCAGGCTGAGGCAGACGCTGAGGCAGGCTGAGGCAGACGCTGAGGCTGATGCAGGCTGAGGCCGAGGCAGGCTGAGGCTGAGGCTGAGGCTGAAGGCAGACTGAGGCTGAGGCTGAAGCAGGCTGAGGTTGAGGCTGAGGCCGAGGCAGGCTGAGGCTGAGAGTGAGGCAGGCTGATACTGAGGCAGGCTGAGGCTGAGGCTGTGATTGCGAATGCCGTTGCCACTGCGACTGTCATCGCGAATGCGACTGCGACTGTGAGAACAGCTGAATTCTACAACTGGATTATGATCTGAATATTAAGGAGAATGCTTCCAGATATGCTTCTACACATCGCTGTTAGGTTGCTTTGCCGGGATAATGTTTGTTTCTGTAGCGCGGCACTACAACTGTATCGCTGTGGTGTCAGCCTTTCCAGGGGAGTCCCCTTTTAGGGCCGATGACAAGCTTGTTCCTCTTTGTGTCGGATCACACATGCATTCCTTGCGCGGAGACTTGCAACACTAATCCTTTTGTGGCGGTCTCGATATAAGTTCCATTTGAAACGGGTTCCAATTTGATTCCTTTTGCAACGGGTTGCAAGTCGATTCCTCTTGTGCTGGATGACAGATTGACCCCATCTATGGCGGCTTACATGTTCATTCCTTTTATGGTGAATTTTGAAAACGATTCCTTTTGAGGGGGGTTGCAGACGGAGTTCTTTTGAGGCGGATTGCAACAGAATTCTTTGTTGTGGCGGGTTGCAAACGGATTCCTTCGGTGACGGATTACGCATTCATGTCCGTTTTAACCCTTGATCAC
>CAUYUJ010009358.1:55000-65000 GCA_963575745.1 Prorocentrum cordatum | reverse complement strand
TCTCATCGGCGGGTCACATTTGTATTCCTTTTGTGGCGGATTATAAAGGATTCCTTTCTGTGGCGGATCACACTTTGTTTTTTTCTGTTGCGAATAGCACATGGCTGTCAATCTTGGCGGGTTACATGTTGATTCCTTTTTTGTCACGAGGTGCAGAACGGTTTGAAAGTATACTTAAATGATAAGTTGTTTTCTTCGGTGGGGGGTACTCAGGAAGACACTGGGAGGATACATAAAACATAGAGTCGAAGAACATTGTGTAACAAACAATGTGTTTTCGATGTGTGTGGTGCCGATTGCTGTGAACAAATATAGTGGGAAGTCGGTTTCGACGGAGCTAGCTGCCCTTGCGCCAGCGAGTTCGAGGCTGAGGGAAGAGGAGGCGCATGACCTCGTGCGTTTTTGTTGTTCGAATGGTTTTGGCCCAGCTTGCAAACAGCAGCTTGAATTCTCAGGGTCGCAGGAATCGGCTCGTGCCAGCCGCGCTGCTGCTCCCAAATGTTCGTGCTCGCCGTCACAAAAACACCCGGCAACCTCTCTCGCCCTTCGGTCGTATCGGAGGCTTGGAAATTGGCACCAACACCAACACAGGGGGTGGCCTCCTCAGGGGAAAATGATCCTCGATGTCGGTGTTGGTGGTAATTTTTAGGTCACTTCGGAAGCCATAATATTACTACCATCGCCGAAATCGGGTTCTTCTTCCCTCGGTGGAGGCACACCGCCGATATTGGTGTTGGTGTCAACCCCTAGGCTTGCGATAGCACATCATGGGGGCCTTGTGTGCCCTCGCAGCTGTGCTCTGTGAGCTCCTGAAAGTGCAACAGCGTCTGGTAATCGATGGGTAAGCGTCGATTACCGCGAGTAGCGTCCGTTAGCGTCGGTTCGCGAGCCAGCGAGGTAGCGTGGAGGTTGCCCTGAGCTGTCATCAAAATGTACATCCAACTTGCACCATAAGGATGGGCAACCTTCCAAAGGGTGCCTGTGCATCCTTGCCCCTTCGGCCCATCCTTAGCAGCTTTCGCTGGCCAGCCTCGTTCGAAAAACGTTCACATGTCACATGGGCCTCCACGGCACTTTGCATCCTTACCGCGCATCCTGATGATACGGGTTGACTGTACTCCTCCCCTCGTCATCTCCCCCATTTTTCTTCATCGCTGGCGGCATTCCTCCCAGGACCCAGACGGACGTCGTGATGTTTTCTAACAGAGGCGGACCCCTGGAGGCCTGCACCCCTTTCGAGAACGGGCTTGTCGTCTCTTGCTGTTTTTCTTGACGGCACTGGGGCCCCCCGTTTTCAGGGCTTCCCGAGAGGCCGAGAATGATCGGAAATCCCTCCGCCGTGTTTTGTTGTCACGACGCGATGGGGGGTCCCGTGCGGGCAACATCTATATCCAGATCTCCCGCGTCTTGGACCTTCCTGGCTGGGGCGCCACAAGGCCGAGGCGCACTGGATACGGACAAACATCGAGCCTCCAGGGGGGCAGATTGCTATCCATAATTGCCCAGTGCGCCTCGGGTTTCTCGGGAAGGGAGCCTGGCACCCCACGCTGCAGTGGACATTTAATACAAGTACTGCCCGCCGAAAGCTATCCGAAATCCATCGGGGGATGGCCTGGGCCGTCACCCTTGGCGACATTCTCGCGCTCCCGCCCCGCCGCGGCTGGCCGCGGCGAGGGCCCGTCCCCGGTGCCGGCCCGCCGAGGCAGCCGCCGTGCCGCGCGCGCGCGCGAGGCCGCGCAGCTGCTGGACATGCCCCCCCCGTGGAGCGAGAGGCCGGACATCCCGCGCGAGGCTCCTTTGGGGGCGCGCGGTGACCCTTGGGCGCGCCTCGGGCGAAGGGGGCCTCCACGCCCCCCCCCCCCAAGCCTCCAAGGCCGTGTGGTGGCGGACCGCGCGGTGAGGTGGTAGGGGTTTCCGAGGTCACCACGCGGTCCGGCACCGCGCGGCCGTGGGGGCCCCGACGGGAGGCCACTCCCGGGGGAGCGGCCGAGAGGTTCGGGGGCCTGCGGTTCGAACATTCGGGAATCGAACAATGACATAAGCATAAAAACTCGGAGCTCCGCGCGGATTTCTCGGATCGGCGCTGGACCCCCCCCCCTGGCGCGCAGAGCGCGCCAGGGGCGGCGCCGGAGGCGCCGTCAGGGGGGTCCAGCGCCGATCCGAGAAATCCTCGCGGAGCTCCGAGTTTTTATGCTTATGTCATTGTTCGTTCCCCTAAACATGCTGCGTCTTGGGAGGTCTGGGCTTGGACGCAAGATCCGGATCGGACAAGTTCTTCGCCAGGCTGAGTCGGGCCACGGGCAGTCGGGCTCTGCCTGCCTTGGGAAGTCCAGTGCCCCACAAGGGTCGTGACAGTGCGGTCTTGGAGCTCTACCTGGGCCCACGGGGCGTCATCCTCCTCCCAACATCTTTCATGCCATCCAAGCCCGTTCCCGGTGCAGCGAGCCGGTTCCCCTCTTCCTATGGCCTCATGATAGCGATTGATTTCCAAATCCCCCCTTTGTTTCTCACCCATTCTGCTGCTATGTGTTGAATTCCAGGTTCTTGACAGACAGTGAGCAGTAAGACGGAATTCCCGATCTTCGCCGCACGTCTTCATTCAGGCAGTGAACATCGTGGCGCCCGCGGGAGGAGGGAGGGAAAGGAAAGGCATCTGCACGGAGGAGGACGAGGATGAGGATGAGGAGGAGGAGGAGGTTTTAAATTGAGGACGAAAGAGCGCGCCGCTTACTTGAGCCCCGTGATGAGGCTTGCAAGGCCCAGAGAAGTTTTCTAGCAGCAGGCAAGCTCCCGTGGCCAAAGGGCCATCACATCTCGAATCTCTGGCTTCTCAAGGAAGGGGCGGCGGGTTGGTGGAGCCTGGTGGGGGGTAAGGACCCCCACTGGCCACCTTTGCAGTCGCCCTCTTCGATCATGACCGTTGCGAAGTGCAGAGGCGGCGCAAAGAGGATGAAGGCGGGAGGGCGGAGGACGGAGGATGGAGGAGGGTGTCGGGTGTATGGACGAACGGAAGAGGGACACAATTACTGAACACCCCCCCTCCCTCCCAAAACTCAAAGTTGGCACGTGCGGGGGAGACTGCGGTCGAGGTGCACCTCATCAGACCCAGCGCCAACTTTGAACATTGAGGCGTTGACAGATGAACGTGGCATGAGTGTTCGGTTTTTTTTTCCGAGGCCTGCAGGACGGATGGACGGCGGAGGGGGCACGGACGAAGGGCGGAAGGGGAACTGGGACGGGGAGGAGTCGGCCGGCAGGGAAAGGGAGGGCGGGGCAGCCCCGAGGAGGAGCGGGAGGTGCCCGGGGGGGCCTGCAGAGCGGCGTTCCGGAGGTCTGGCGCCCTGCACTGGGCCGCAGCAGGGGAGAGGCTGGCCTGCGAGCAGCGAGGGACAGACAACGGCATCAGCGCGTGAGCGTTTTCGTACTCATTGTCTTGCCGATCGGCGCGGGCCCCCGCACGCCCCCCGCCCCACCCCGCCCCCATGGAGCAGACCTGGGTTGTTTTTGGAGCCTGCTTCGAGCAGGTGGGGCCTCCCCCCCAGGACGCACGGGTGCAAACGGTTGCACTCAGCAAGGACCCGGACCCAGACCCCCCGCCTCCCTCCCCCCCCCCCCGCGCCGCCCAATGTCGAGACGCCGCACAAGACGACGCTCACCACGCGGTCGGGGAGCGGGCCTGCCACGCTTCGGCGTGACACGCCGTCCACTTCCCAGACCCCCCGGCTTGGACGCCCCGAGCCTTGCCGAGCCTCCTGCCCCTCGGAGCGCAGCGACACGCTATTACCGCGGGAAGGGCACAGCATATTGCCCCGGGGCCGCCGCGGCGACACGCCATGCAAGCGCTCCCCCCCCCGGCCGTAAGCAAAAGCTTCCGGAGGTCTGCGCGTTGTTCTTTGGATCGGCGCTGGGCCTGCATTCCTGGCTCGCGGAGCGCGCCAGGAGCGGCGCCGGAGGCACCGCCGGGAGGGCCAATCGCAGATATAACCGTGCGGAGTTCAGAGGAAGTGTATCTTTCCCGTTGTTGGCTCTTCGACGCCAGGCGCCCCGCTGAACTGCATCCTTCCACCGGACTTCAGTTTCTTATGATCCTCCCCGGGCAACGGTGACGATCGTACGTAGGGGAGTTGGCTTGGACTCCGACCCCCCACACCATACAGTGCCGTTTTCAATACATGCTCCGCGTGCGGATCATGGATCAAAATGCAAGGTTGTTGTATGAAAAACAACGATGAGGTCATGCATAAATTCATTCATAAATTAATCATGTGTTCAAATCCCATGTTTCCAAACATCCCATGGATTAAAAACTGCCCCGTATGCTGGAGCGCACACTACGGCGATCGCAGCGCACCTCCGCCCCGACGTGCCCGAGCGTTACCGTTGCCCCCTTTTCCTCGGGTAACGACTGCTACCAGACATGGAGGAGGAGGAGGAGGAGGAGGAGGAGGAGGAGGAGGAGGAGGAACATGTTATACGATTGCCTTCCATGGCCCCTGTGGGGCCCAGTGACACGTTACGAAGGAAGCTCCATATTCAACGTCGGCCGTCCCGAGATGTCGTCGCGCAATGTTCGTACGCATTCGAGGCGTCCCTCTCTCTGCCACGCAGCAACACTGCGCCATCGTGGCAGTGAGTTCCCGCTGGCACCAAAAGGGTGGTCACACTCGAGCCCGTAGCTTTCGCAGTTTTGAACAAAGGAACTACCAGCAGGGCGATCCCCACGGACGTTCTCTAACGTCACACCAGCTGCTCTCTCCCTGTCAGATTCGAAAAGTCAATGCCCAGCGCAGTCTGAGGGCTTCTCAGCGCCCGTTGCCCTTCAATCACATGCAGGGCCCCAAAAGCCGGCAAGGGGCAAGGGACAACGTTTCGAATGCTGCCCAGGGCTCTCGGAAGTGGGCTCCACGCCCCGGCTTGCCCCCCGCTCTCCCCCCCCACCTTCGGGGGCGGAAAAGAGGGGGGGGGATGACTAGGGGGGGGGTGGATATCATGGCGGGGGCCATGATATTTTCCCAGATTTCATGGCGCCTCTTCTTATTTCATTACGTCCCTGGCCCCCCCGCTGGGCCGCGCACATGCCGCCAGTCATGATTTGCACCCCCCCTCTTGGACACCCCCCTCTTGGCCGCTCCCGACACCTGTCTCGCGCCGCCAGAAGTTCCACGAGCGCTGCTACATGGGCGAGAAGACGATCTTCTACCACAAGTGCAAGGTCGAGCAGTACGCGCCCTACACCCAGGAGCCACCTGGCCGCTCCTGCTAACACATTTCTTCTTTTTCGTTTTGTTGCCAGGCTACCTTTGTATCATGTTTCGTCCTCTGCCTCCTGCTGTCCGTTCAGCAGTCTGCCGTCGCAGCTTCGAGCCTTCCCAGCCTGGAGTGACTGCCCCCCGCATCCCCCAAATAGGTGACTGAGGCGCGGCGTCCACAACGTACTCCTTCGAAACGAGGGCGCCCCCCACCTACCCCCAGACCCTGCCATGGCCACCCCGGGGGAGCTCTGCAGGCCTCATTGTTGGGAACCCATCCCCTCCGAGACGCTCTCGGCGGCGAGCTTGGGGGAGAAATGAGAGGGGGCGGGCCTTCTCAGAAGGCTCGGAAGTCCCCCGGCCTTCTGAGAAGTTTTCGAAGCCTGCCCCGAAGACGCGACAAAAACTTCTCAGGAGGCCGGAGCGCTTCTGAGAAGCCCGGCCGCCTTCTGAGAGGGCCCCCCTCTCCTCCGCGCTCCCCCCCCGCCTTCTCCGTCCTCGCTTTCCCCCCCACGCTTGCCGCCGACGCTCGAGCTCGGCCAGAGCTTCTCGACGGAGCTCGGAGGGCACCAACTATACACCAACACCGATCCTGGCCCAGGATCACCCTGGGCCCAGGATCGGTGTATATGCCTTCTTGCGCAAGGCAGGAGGGCGTATACACCGATCCTGGGCCCAGGGTGATCCTGGGCCAGGATCGGTGTTGGTGTATAGTTGGTGCCTTCCTAGGAGCTCCCGCCGCCCGGACTACCCCCCCCCCCCCGCGGCGCACGCTCCGGCCCCGCAGGCGAGTCAGCGGACAGCTCGCGGGGAGGCCGATCGGTCTGCGCCGCGGGGGGGTCGGCGCGGCTTCGGCTCGGGTCGGGGCAGCAGGGGCGCAGGCCGCCCGCACGGTGAAGGGCGGGCGACGTTCCCAACGGCACCCCCCCTGGCATCCTTGCCCCCTCTCGGCCCATCCTTCGCGACGCTCGCTGGCCAACCTCGATCGAGGAGCGCGAACGTGGCCCTCCAAGGCCCGTGCATCCTTACCACGCACCCTTCTCGTACACGCCCCCCCTAGCGCGTGGAGGGATGGACCCCCCAGCTCCAGAGTTCGACGTAATGGAGGATGACGATTAATAAATGACCGGGGGTCGTGTTCACGCGGCGGCGCCCGGGATGACGATTAGAAAAAACCGGCCGCGGGCTGGAAAACTATTTTCTTTAATCGTCCTCCTCCAGTCAGAAACGTGTGCAGAAATGACAGACAACTATTCTTCTCATCGTTCCCCCCTCATTTTTTATTCATCGCCATCCCGCATTATCCTTACCACGCACCCCTCTCGTAATTACACGCCCCCCCCTAGCGCGTGGAGGGATGGAGCCCCCCAGCTCCAGAGTTCGACGTAGTGGTACGGCCGGGCCGAGGTGCTTTGAGGTCGAGGTCGGCTCGGGGCGCGCCCCCGGAGGTTCTTCGTGTGGTCGCGGCATGTCCTCTTGTGCCTCCTGGGGGGGGGCCCTCGAAGGTTCTGCAGTCTGGCCGGCGTGGTGTCCCATGTCCTTGATCAGGCCCTCGGAGACCAGGACACAGATAAGCCAGGACACGGAAGACCAAGGAAACGACGTCCTTTCCTGCTTAAGGCCACAATTTTCAGCACCCGTGCGCGTTTTGCTTGCTGCACTGCAGGATTCGGGTTGGTGTCCGGGTTCAGGGAGGTCTTGCAGGCTTCTGAGGCTTGTGTTCGGGTTTATTCTGGAAGTGCTGCAGTGCAGTATTGTGGTCGTGCCGCCGTTTGGAAAATTTCGTTTCGAGGGATGTTGGGTGTCCGGGTCTAGCGTGTCCGGGTCTACGGGGCCCTGACTTGGAAGGATATTCTTCTGTCCTACGAGCCTTGTCAAAAGTAGCCAGACATGGAAGTGGAAACCCTGGGGCACGATCCTTCCGGGCACTGGTCACAAAGCGCGCGCTCTTCAGTGCTGAGAGGGTGGGGTCGGCTTTTGGACAACACCGCGTCCGAGTCAACAGGAGCCCGTCAGCATTGGAGTAGCGCGGACCCCACAAGCACCGAATTCAGACGTCTTCTGCTTATTTTTGACGAGGCCTGTGGGTCTGGCCGCATTCCTCTGCACGGGACGCATCTCGGCATGGCGCCACCCGCCCTCGATGCTGCCCAGGGTGCTTCCGAGTTGCTCACGAGGGTAGCCTCCTGAAGATCCGCGGGGGCCTCGTGGGGCGTGCGAGAGGCCCCCGGGGGGCCGCGAAGGGCATGCGAGGCAAAGGGCCTCGCCCACGCGCTTCCGCAGGCTCGCGGCGGCTCGCCGCTTTGTTGGCCTCTCTGGGAGGCCCAGCAGAAGTACGTCTTGTGCAGATCACCACGAGACCTCGCCGTCCCCTGGGGGGCCTGCGATCTGCGAAACCGTCGCCACTTTCGTGGGCTCCTGGCTGGTCCAGCGGAGGTACGTTCTACGCAGATCACCGCGAGACCTCGCCGTTCCTGTCGTGGGCCTCTCTGGGAGGCCCAGCAGAAGCACGTCTTATGCGGATCACCACGAGCCCTCGCCGTCCCCTGGGGGGCGCGTGATCTGCGAAACCGTCGCCACTCTCGTGGGCTTCCGGGTGGGCCAGCGGAGGTACGTCCTACGCAGAGTGCCGGTGTCTTCCGATGGGGCCCGGGGGTGCCTCGCAAGGATCTCCAGCGCCCCCGAGTGCAGCAAGTGCAGGAGAGTCGCCAGCGGGCTCTGCTCCGGGCGACACGGCGCTGGGTAGTTACTCGAGCAGGGGTGCCGGTCGCCGCCAGGGGGCGGTGAGTCGGCTACACGGAGGTGCGATGGGCCGTCTTGCGGGGTGATCCAGGGCGCGGCAGTACAGGCTGGGATGCCAGAGCGGGTTCTCCTTTTCAGGAGCGAAAGAAGGACGTACATGTACATTAATCCACGCTGGTTTCGAGAGCACGCATTGCACACATGTTCGTATAACGCGGCCGGTCTCGCGAATCGAGGGGCCGTGTTCATGTACATAGCTGGGCGCGTACGTCCTTTGTGGGCTCCCTACCTTTGACCCCCCGCCCCCTTTGGGAGCTCCTTCGCAGTGCGCCCCACTCGATCTCTCAGAAGTTGACCATGGGATGGGAGGAATGGATGGCGTCCGGCATCATTCGCAGATTCTCCCCAAGTTTCTTTTCCACCTCCTTGTTCGTCCATGCTGCCTTGCTGGTGTGTTCATTCACGTCCTGCGTCACTGAGCAGCTGCCAGTTTTGCCAGCCAAAGGATGACGGGCTCGTTCAGCGCATCACCCTCTACAAGGACGTGCGGCGACTCATCCCCCTGGAGATCAGGGAGCGCTTCAGGCACGGGCTTCTCTAAGCGGAACGCTGCGGCTGCGCTGCTTTCTGAACAAGTAGGAGCGTTGGCCGTGTCGTTGAGTGTCCCGCTGCGTCTCATTCGTGGAGTTGCCAATTTTGCGCCCTGAGTTCGTTCACTGTGCGCCATGGTTGCAGGAACGATGCGCGATGGGAGTTGGATACCATGTCTTGTGATGCCGAATGGCATCGCTCCGCTGCTATTTGCGAGTGCCGCTGGCATCGTGCGCTGCCCAGAAACAGGGACCCCCCCCAAGCGTCGCACTCCTGTGACATCTTGGCTGGCGACCAGGTGCGCAGGGTCAGGTGCAGAGGTAGTGTTAGGCGGTCGGTTTTACGAGGGACATCGCGAACAGCAGGAGGACTAGCCGCCAGTCTAGCCATCCCAGTAGTTCCTCTGGCTCCCGCCGATCTTCCAGCATTTGCATCGTTTCTGCGATGGTTTCCGTTGATGCTCCGTCCTCTTCCGCCGAGGGGGAGAATCCTGTTCCCCGCTCTGACAGGAAGACAAGGCCCCGCATGGACCAGCGGTGCGGATAACAATTGCGGAGGGGACCGCAGGCAGGCTGCTGTCGAAGCCGTGGGCAGCAGGTCGTTGTGGGAAGGGGGCGCCCCAGCCTTCGAGCCCCGATGCACGAGAGCTCCAACTCATCATCCCCAAGTTCCAGCCCCTCCCCCAAGATGCGTCTTCCTCACACGTCACGCCCCCTCACCTCACGAACAATGACGTGTCGCTAGTTTTGACCATCCATGCAGACGTTGGACCACCTGCCCCCGTAGAATCCTGCAACATGGGGTTCGCCTGCGGCGGGGAGTAGGTTTCGGCGCCACCCCTGTGTTCCTGTTCAAACTATGAAGTCATGGCCGTGTGAAAACTTACTTCGCACGTGTTCCCAAATGGAAAACTTGCTCCGCCCTCGGGATGAGCTCGCCCCGCTGGTTCTTGCAGCACGAATGAATTAGTCCACTTCATCTGAAACTTACTCCGCGCTGTTCATCCCGACGGCGAAGGGACTCTGCGCTCTGGGATAGATTGCCTCGTTACAGTAAGGCCTAAGGTTGCGCTCACTCCGTGCGCCTTGATTCACACGCGCACCGTGGCAGAATGCTCACAAACATTAGTAGCGCGGGAGTAGACATGCCAGTATTGGGGCGTGGCGCTTGGTCTCGAAATTCCCGCCAAGCTACGACCCCGAAGCTGAATGTTTCCAGCAGTTGCACGGATGGATGGCGGGCGCTATTTTCGCATTTTCGCCGCACGCATGTTTCTTAAATGCCTTGAGCAGTTGCACGGATGGTGCCCGTAGCTCTCAACCGAGTTTCGTGTTTAAATGGCGTGTATGTAGAGCGATTCCCAGGCAGTGTCTGAATTGGAGAGGCCCTTACGTGGATTGCAATGAGCGGGCCTGGTG
>CAUYUJ010009358.1:0-50000 GCA_963575745.1 Prorocentrum cordatum | reverse complement strand
CAGTGGTTGTGGTCATTTTCGTAAAGCTTGGCACCAGGGAAATGACCACAACCACTGCTCCTTTTTCGGCCGGCTGGAAGGCGGCGCAAACAAGAGGCAGTGGCTGTGGTCATTTTCCCGTCCCGCAGGTGTGACCAACAACACACACCCATACCCATAGGCTACGCCATAGGGGGTCGGAGAGGGCTATTGGTGCGTGTCGTCGGCCGGGGGTCCCCGCTCGGACGGGCGCGTTCCCCAGGGTCCGACAACCCGCACCCATACCCATAGCCAGTCCTCCTCTCAACGACCCCCCTATGGGTATGGGTGTGTGTTGCTCGTTCGTCACGATAGCCCACCCCGCCCACGGCGGTGTGGCCTTCAGGCGCCTGTCGGCGACCTCTCGGCGATGTGCCGCCGGTGCCCCCCCCCGTGAGCCGCTGCCCCCCCTGCAGCGTGGCCCCTCGCACCCGCAGGCGCGCAGGCGGCTCGAGGCCCCGATCGGGCAGCGGCGCATGCCAGGGATTGGGGCATCTCTTCGGCCCTTGGGCATCCCCTGGACCTCCCCCTCCTCCTCCTCCTCCTCCTCCTCCTCCTCCTCCTCCTCCTCCTCCTCCTCCTCCTCCCCGCGTCCATCTTAGGTGTTGTGCTTCTCTCGCGCGGACGAGGCCTGCTTACCTTCCCCGCCTGGTCTCGGCCAGGCCAGGGCGACGGCCCGCAGAGGTGCGGCGGGGACGCTCGTCAAGGGGTGTGCCCAGGATGCTTCAGGCCGGGGAGGATTCCTTATCTGATGAGGGCGGTGATACCCATGGCTAAGCCTCAATTGAAGTTGTGGATGACGATCAATGGAGAGGAAGCATCTTGCCAAATAATTTCCAGATGTCTAGAACATGTGTTTAATCTGGTTTACACATGCTTATCTGATGAGGGCGGTGATATCCATGGCCAATCCTCAATTGAGATGTGGAGGACGATCAATGGAGAGGAAGCATGTTGCCAAATAATTTCCAGATGTCTATAATCGGGGGTGGACAGAACCCCCAACAGTGACACGCCGATTAGTGAATTGTCCGTTTTCGGTTCTCGAGGGGGCGCCGTGGCCGTTATTTTCCAGGCTTGCGCCCGCCAGGTTTTGCCCTCAGGTCGTTTTCACTGAACCACGTTTTACGAAAGGGAGGTCCGTCCATCCCCGATATAACATGTGTTTAAGCTGTTTTACACATGTTAAAACAAACACGTGAAACACAGATTCAGGACATGTTCCGACATGTTAGACACGCTTTTAATTCGATGATCGGCCTGTCAGGGTGTCCATTGTCGTTGCATCCACAACAACTGAGCGACGGAAGATACGGGGTCGATTGCGCGCACTTTCGCGCGCCGCTGGCGGCCTGCGAAAGTCGCTGCGCAAGGTCGCGGTATGCCATCGCGCGTAATGCTCCTTTCTTTTCGTCGCTCAATTGGTGTTCCACTGGCTTCCAGACCCTGTGTTCCTTACCCAAGGGGTCCTGATCCTCAAGGGGTCCTTGTCCAATGCCCTCACCATAACTCGTTCGTTCGTTCGCTCCTTAGCGCTCACCCTTCGACGGGTTCGGGAGGTCATCGCCACTCTCAGCCGGGCGTTCGCCGCAGTTGAGCGGAGTGCCTGCGCGCGTGCGTTCGCGATTCTTTTCTGAAGCCTCAGCGGTTTCTCCTCCTCCTCCTCGTCCTCTCGTGCTCCTCCTCCTCATCCTCCTCCTCCCCCTCCTCCTCCTCCTCCTCCTCCTCCTCCTCCTCATCCTCCTCCTCCTCCTCCTCCTCCTCCTCCTCCTCCTCCTCCTCCTCCTCCTCTCTCGTGCTCCTCCTCATTATCCTCCTCCTCCTCTCCTCCTCCTCTCCTCCTCCTCCTCCTCATTCTCCTCCTCCTCCTCCTCCTCCTCCTCCTCCTCCTCCTCCTCCTCCTCCTCCTCGTCTCGTGCTCCTCCTAAGCCCCTGGTTGAGCGCGGAGCCTCCTCGTGCTCCTCCCGCGAGCCGCGAGCTGGTGGCCTCCACGCCACGTGGCACGCCAGGCGGTGCAGCTTTTCAGAAAAAGCTGGCCGCCTCCGGCGGGCGCCGCGGCGCGCCGCTGGCGGCGGGGGGCCTCCTCCTCCTCCTCCTCCTCCTCCTCCTCCTCCTCCTCCTCCTCTCCTCCTCCACGGATCCGCACCGCTCCTCTCCTCCTCCCCCTCCTCCTCCTCCTCCGCCTCCTCCTCCTCCTCCTCCACGACTCCTCACCGCCCCCCTTTCTCCCTCCTCCCGAGCTGCCCGCGCTGGGCTGGGGTTCCTGGCGCCGTGTGTCCTGGCCTCTGGGTGTGTCACCGCGGAGGTCTGCCACGTGTGATGCTATTTGGTCACTCCTTTCAGCGGAGCAAAGCTGGCAGGTTCCGCACTGCCAGCTACGTGCACTCAGCGGTGGGCCCCGTCGAGGTCAAAGTCCACCCTTTCCTTATGAGGAAGGTCGCTTGGCATAGCTCGGACGTGTGCATTTGTCCTTCGGCGAGGACCGTCGAGGAGCATCCTCGATCATTTGGCGAAAAAACCACGCACGAAACCGACAAAAAACACAGGGAATGAACGTCCGAGCGATGGCCAGGTCATGGAGGCCTGGCGCGGCGCGCAATAGTATTATGATCTAGTCCGCACGTCAGTTCTGTGAGCTATGGGTCGACGCTCGCGCGGCGATGCTCCCGAGTCAGTCCGACGTGGACCCGACGTACTCCGACGTGGACCCGACGTAAATCCGACGTGGATCCGACGCAAATCGGGCCTCAGAATGGCGTAGACGTGGACCCGACGTAAATCCGACGTGGACCCGACGTAAATCCGACGTGGATCCGACGTAAATCCGACGTGGATCCGACGTGGACCCGACGTAAATCCGACGTAGATCCGACGCAATCCGACGCAAATCCGTGGCCTCCAGGATGTTCCTCAGAACTATCCGAAGGGAGGAAAAACCACCCAGACCTGACGATTGGCGTTGACTAGAACGGCCCTGGGCGTTTACGAAGCAGCCTTGTCCTGCTCGCTTCTTCCTGTGGGCGCGTTCACTAAGAAGGCCTCGCGTGTCGGGGTGGTTCTTGTCGGGGTGTTTTATTTTGCCCTCCACTTGTCCCTCCTTAGGGGAACAAAGTGTGACATAACCAGAACAACTCGGAGGTCCGCGCGCATTTCTCGGATCGGCGCTGGACCCCCCTCCCTGGCGCGCGGAGCGCGCCAGGGGCGGCGCCGGAGGCGCCGCCGGGGGGGCCCCAGCGCCGATCCGAGAAATCCGCGCGGACCTCCGAGTTGTTATGTTTGTGCCACTCTTTGTTCCCCTATTCCCGGCGCCCCCTCGGGCGGCGCTGGGCCCCTGGAGGGGGGGGGGAGGGGGGCCCGCGGCTCCCCCCACGGGGGGGCGCCGCAGCCGCGCGGGGCCCACGCGCGCCGCCGTCGAGGGCCGCCGGGCCCCCCCCTCCCCCCCCCCCTTTGGTGTCGGGAGGGGCAAGAGGAAGCACCCAGGCACAATGCATCGGCGATGCCCCAGGAGATCTGGGAAACGATGGGCAGTGGGGGGGGGGGGAAAGACACGAGCACTTTTGATCCGCGGGTCGGGGGGGAAGAAGAAGAAGCACTTTTGATCCGTGGGTCGAGGGCGCACCTCTTCCGGTCGAAGCCAAGCGGGCCGCGCGAAGCCTGAATTGACAAAGAGGGGGAGGAGGGGGGGAGAGCGCAGCCTCCGGGCGAGGCCGGGAGGAGGCAAAGCCTCGGGATCAGGCGGTGCCGAGACACCCAGACACAATTCATCGGCGATGCCCCAGAAGATATGGGAAACGATGGGAAGTGGGGGGGGAAGACAAGAACCCAGGAGACATGAGAAAAAAATATGGGGAATCCTGCGATTTGTGTCTATTTCTCTCTCTCTCTCTCTCTCTGTGTGTGTGTGTCCCAGGGCCCCTTTCCTGGTGGGAGGGCGGCAGGCTCCCCCGCCGCAGGGGAGGGGGGCGGCGGCGGCGGGGCGGCGTCTCGCTCCCGCGGGGCTGCGGAGCCGAAGGCGCGGCTCTCGGCGCAGCCGTCGCCGCAGCGGCGCTCGCGGTCGTGGGCGGGCCGCCGCGCAGTGCAGCTGGCGTTAAGTCGGGCCTGTCCCTCTTACAGGGGGATTTTCGACGAAAAATAGAAAAATACCCCAAAAAATAATCAACAACTAATCCAAGAATAGTCTGGGGACTATTTTTTGAGTATTTGTTTTGCCTTTTCGGGGCATGTTTGGGGTATTTTTTGTTTTTCCGTCGAAAATTCCCCTGTAGAGGGACAGGCCCGACATAAAGCTAGCGTTATAATGTTCGCACCTACTTCAGCCTTGATCACGAGAGCGAATTTCGAGCACCAAGAAAACAGCCCCAAACTCGAGGGTTTCCACGTGTCGGGCCCTGGGAGACACTCTGTCGACACTGCTTCGACACTGTTTCGACACTCTTTCGACACTTTTCTGGGTGCTCGACATGATTTTTAGGATGTGGTCCTGAAGTACGATGGGAGCAACATGAAGCTAGCGCGGATAAGTCGTGCTTGACATATGCTCGAGGGCAGGCGCGTCCTCCTGCTGCTGGAGGAGCCCGCCGTAGCATAGTCGAGGGTGTAGGAGCGCTGCGTGGGATCGATGCGGAGCTTCCTGGCGTTCAGGTTCAGGATCTCGTCGTTGACGAGGTGGATGGTTCGGTCGTCCTCCAGTACTCCGAGTCCCAAGTGGTCATCACCGGCGTCAGTGAAGGTGGCAGGAGCCTGTTTATTTTTAGACTCTGGCAAGTTTACTTGCATGGACGGGGGTGGGGGGGCTGAGCCTGAAGCAAGCCGCAAACGACTTGCACGTTCGGGGGGGCGCGGAAATCACGCAAGTCGAAAGGCACTTTCACGCTAGTATTCGCTTGAAGAGGGGCGAGGGGGGGGGGGGGGGGGGCGAACGCCATGCAAGTAAACTTGCTTGAATCCAAAAAAACAGGCTCCAGTCGCGATCGGCGATGCCTCGTGGTGGGCCTCCGGCTGTCTTTCGCCTGTGTGTCGTCGGCCTCTCCCCCGACCCCAGGCCAGAGGCCGGGCCCTGCGTTGAAGGCGGGGGCGTGGGTGGCGGAGGCCCCCCGGCGAGGCAGGTGGCCCCCTTGGGCTCCTCGGCCATGCAGGTGGCCTCCTCGACGATGTGGCTGGGCCTCCTTGGGCTCCTCGTCGATGTGGTCGGGATTCCTGGGCTCCTCGGCAGCGTCCTTCTCGGCCTTCTCGGCGGTGCAGGTGGCCACCCTGGCGATGTAGGTGGTCTCCGCGGGCTCCTCGGCCCTCCCAAGCGTCCTGGATGGTGGCGCCGCGCACGAGGCCATGTGTGAGGTCATCGGCCTTTTGGCCCTTGGGCCCTTCTGTGCTTGGGGCTGTTGCCGGGTCCTCCCCCCTCGGGTCCTCGGGTCTCTTCGGGCCACCGCCCTGGAGGGCGTCTTGGGCCCCTCTCTATCTCGAGGTGCTCTCCTCTGACAACGCTGCGGATACAGCTCGAGCCACGTGTTGGTTGCCTTGCTTGTGCCACCACGTGTTCCACTCGTGGATCTACAAGCCTCGTCAAAAATCAGCAGAAGACTTCTGAATTCGGTGATTGTGGGGTCAGCGCTGCTCCAATGCTGACGGATGCCTGTTGACCCAGACGCGGTGTTGTCCAAAAACCGACCCCGCCCTCTCAGCATTGAAGAACGCGCTTTCTGACAAGTGCCCGAAAGCATCGTGCTCCAGGATTTCAATTTCCAGTTCTGGATATTTTTGACGAGGCTTGTAGTCCTGTAGCTTCTTGATGATACCCGCTTCTTCCACCATCTTCGCGTGGGTCATGTGGCTCTCGTGATCTTGCCTGCCATTCCGCGAACTCCAACGGGCTTGGCCCAGAGGTTGTGTGCTCCTCCTCCTCCGCCTTTTCCTCCTCCTCCTCCTCCTCCTCCTCCGCCTCCGCCTCCTTCTCCTCCTCCTCCTCCGCCTCCTCCTCCTCGCGCTCCGCCTCATCCTCCTCCTCGCGCTCCTACTGCTCCTCCTCCGTCTTCTCCTCCTCCTCCTCCTCCTCCTCCTCCTCCTCCTCCTCCTCAGTCTCCTCCTGCTCGTGCTCCTCCTCGTCCCCCTGCCATGTTTTTGGGGGGCCTCTTGGGGCGGAAGACTCAGCTTGTTCGCTCCTGTTCCCGATACTTGGCCCTTCTTGGGGGTGACTTTGGGACCTCTTGGGCCGTCCTGGGCGCCTCTGGGGCCGTCTTGGAGCCCTCTTGGGCCGTCTGGGGGCCTTCTTGGAGGCCTCTTGAGCCGTCTTGGGGCGGTCTTGGAGGCCTCTTGGACCGTGCTGGGGCGACGGAAGCTAGAAAAGTCGAGGCCCCCCGAACACACCGGACAGCTCGCCCCTAGGCCCCCCGCCAGCCCCACGCCAAGGGGCGAGCATATACACGGGCGCAGCACTGTGCTGCATGGGTGGCCTTCGGCTGGGCCAGGCAGGGCAAGGCCCAACACTGCATCGCGTGGCGCTTGGATGCCCGCACCGACCACGACGCCTCTCAGGTCCTGCCTCCGACCGCCTCCTTTCACCACTTCCTCTTCGTCCTCGTCCTCCGTCATCCCTCTCACCCACCCCCCCGTCGTCTGACTCCTCCGGCTCCTCCTTCCGCCCGCCGCCTCCTGCTTCTCATGCTCCCTCCTCGTCTTCCGCCTCCTCCGCCCTCCTCGTCGTCCACTTCTGTCTCCTCGTCCGACGCCTTCCCCCTCTTCCTCCTCTTCCTTCTTCGCCTCCCCACCAACCAGTCTCCCTCCATTCCCCTCCTCACGACGTCGGCATCCTCCATCCCCCACCGACCCCCTCCTCCTCCTTATCCGCTTCCTCCTCCTCCTCTTCCTCCTCCTCTCGTCCTAGATGCCATCTGCGCTGAAGCCGCATTTGTCGCCACCGTGGGACAGACCTTCAGCACTCTGTCCGCGACTTGTGCTCGTAGCGGGCAAGAGCTGTCCGTTACGATGTGTCCGAACATGATCCGTCGGCGACGGCAGTGGCGTGATGCGGCGGTGTTGGAACTAGTGGGGGTGATGCCAAATTGGAGTGGTGATGACAGCGATGGGGCGCAAACAGAAAAACAAAACCCCGGTAGGAGTTGCAACGGCCGGAACCGCCATTACAACTGCAAGAAATTATGTTCCCTGGTATTTGTTTACAGTTCAACCGTGAAATCAGCCAGTGACAACTGTTCGACTGCAGTTTCGGCCAAGCCGCCGATCGTGTCCAGCAGTGCTGCTTCGAGGGGCCCCTTCCCTCGAAGCAGCTTTGTTAAAACTGCCAGCGAAATATCCTCAACCCCCTGACGTGCGAAATGTCTTCACACCCCTCCCTTAAAGCTGCTAGCGACATGTCCTCAATCCCTGGCATTTACACTGCTAGCGAAATATCCTCACCGCCCTGGCTGAACAATGCCAGCAAAATAGCTACCATCCCCCCATCGGCGAAATATCCCAGCCCTCTGGTCTAAAACTGCCAACGTTATCCTCGCACCCCGCGATTGCAACTGCAAGCGAACTATCCTCACACCCTCGCTTGAAACTGCCAGCGAAATATCTCCCGCTCGCTTAAAACTGCCAGCGAAATACCGTCACCCCATGGCCAAAAACTGGCACCGAATTGTCCTCACAGCCCTGGCTTAAAACTGCCAGCGAAATATCCTCACACCCTTCGAAGAAAACAGCCATCGAACTATCCTCAACCCTTGGCCTACAATTTCCAGCGACATCTCTTCAACGCCTGGTCTTGAAACTGCCAGCGAAATGTCTTCACCCCCCTCGATTGAAACTGCTAGCGACATGTCCTCAATCCCTGGCATTTAAACTGCTAGCGAAATGTCCTCACCGCCCTGACTGAACAATGCCAGCAAAGTAGCTGCCCTCCCCCCATCGGCGAAATATCCCAGCCCCCTGGTCTAAAACTGCCAACGTTATCCTCGCACCCCGCGATTGCAACTGCAAGCGGACTATCCTCACACCCTCGCTTGAAACTGCCAGCGAAATATCTCCCGCCCGCTTAAAACTGCCAGCGAAATACCCTCACCCCGTGGCCAAAAAACTGGCACCGAATTGTCCTCACAGCCCTGGCTTAAAACTGCCAGCGAAATATCCTCACACCCTTCGAAGATATCCTCAACCCTTGGCCTACAATTTCCAGCGACATCTCTTCAACGCCTGGCCTTGAAACTGCCAGCGAAATATCTTCACACCCCTCGATTGAAACTGCCAGCGCAATATCTCCAACCCATGGCTCAAAATTGCCCGCGTAACATACTTACACCCCGCAATTCAAACTGCCACCGAGATATCCTCACGCCCCTCGCTTGAAACTGCCAGCGAAATATCATCACCGCCCCTGGCTTCAAACTGCCATCTAAATATTGCACCCCTGGCTTTAGATCTGCCAGCGAAGTAATCTCACCCCCTGGCTATCAACTGCCAGCGCAATATCACCCCCCCTGGCTTAGAATTGCCAGCGAAGTATCTTCATCCCCTGGCCCAAAACTGCCAGCGAAGTATCTTCACCCCCTGGCCTTAAAACTGCCAGCTAAATATCTTCGCCCGCTGGACTTAAAAGCGCCAGCGAAATATCCCCACCCCACTGGCTTAAAACTGCCACTGAAATATCTCCACCCCTGGAAGTCAGACTTTTACCTAACGGTTGTGGTGATTCAGCTGTCAGTGCAGTCAGTCAGTCAGTCAACTTCCCGAAAATCCAATTACGGGCTGCGCCCGTGAAGCATTGAAAATCCGACGGGACATCAGTGTTGTTGGGCATCTCGGGACCCTCTTGCAAAGGCTCTTTGGGGGGCTTTATTGAGACGCCTCGAGGGCATCTTGGGCCATCTTGGGACCCTGTTGGGCGTCTTGGACCGATCGTGCGGCGATTCGGGGCCCTCTTCTATTGTCTTGGGTGGCCGCTTGGGGCCCTCTTGGCCCGTCTTGGGACCCTCCTGGGCCCTGCCAAGTCACGCGACAAGACGCGGCGTGCCCCAAGAAATTTGGCAATTTGAGCCTCGGGCCCTTTTGAGAATTCGCAGGTTTGGGGAGTGAGGCTTCAGAGATTAGGCCAATGACCTGAAGATGCTCCAACTCGTGCCTGAAGGGCATGCTGGCGGATAACCCCAGCCCAGTTGTGAAAGCATGCCGGGGCTCGATTGCAGCAGCTCGCACACAAAGACGATCGAAGGGCAGCGGCGTGTCTCTTGACCATTGTTGTTCTCGCTCTGCTCCTCATGGGAATGTTTTCTTCACTTGTCCGCCCTTCCCTTGCTGCCTTGCTGGCCGGTGTCGCTCATCCTTCTCCTCCGCTTCCTCCTCCTCCTCATCATCATCTTCATCAGCATCATCATCATCATCATCATCATCAGCATCATCATCGTCCTCTAAGGCCGCCGCGAGCTCAGGCCTTGATGGCGCAGCGGCCTATGGGACGCGCCGTGCATGTCCGAGGCTTCGGACAGGGGGCCCATCGATGGCGGCGCTGCTCGGTCCTGCCGCAGGTGTGCTCCAGACGGGGCGCTAACCACGGCTGGCAAGCATGCGGAGCGTTGAAGCACCATCTGCCGAAGGAGCCGCACGCCGCCTTCTGCCCACAGCCGCCGCTGATGCACTCGATGCGCTCTTGGAGGAGGCGCTCGAACATGGCCAGGAATACTCTCCCAGTGACGTTGATCAGATCCCGTGGCCCGAAGATATCGAACCATTGCGTCCCTCCACAGGCGCAGCGGCACCAGCTGCACCGCCAGAAGTTGCACCACCGCCAGCCGACGCTGCACGCGATCTACGGGACCAGCCACGGCCACCATCTCCCACATCTACACATCAGGGAGATCCGCAGTCCACCGACGAGCTAGGCCAGCAGCCCACTATCGACCCGATCGCTCAGCCGCGTGCCGTCAAACCCGTGTATATTGTCGGCTGGAACCCGTTCACACTCAAGGGCTTGCCTGGCATAGTCGACGACATAAGCGACACCTTCCGCCGATGTCAGGCCATCATGCTCGTGGGCACCAAGATCCGACAACCTACACCAGACACGCCGCATCATTCAGAGACGTCAGTGGCCCATCATTGGATACACTTTGGTTGGACACGCGGTGCGCACAGCAACCCATCAGCGGGCTGCAGCATCGGCCTCTCGAAGAAACAGTTCCGCAAGCTGGACGTATGCAAAATCATGCACCATGGGCCAGTATTACGTGGACGTGGGGGGCTGGCCGAGGTTCACCGCGGTGCTCTACGCATTTGGCACATCGTTGCCTATTTCGCGCTTCGACCATCAGGTGGACGAGCCAAGATACGACCATGAAAGGACGGATGCACGAGATTATGGACTTGGCTTTTGAAAGCAGTTAATGAATGTCCATCGCGAACCACCCCCCATCATCTTCACAGATCTCAACCAAAGCTTGGGTGTGCAGGCTAAACAGATCACCGAAGACGCCGCTGTGGGACCATTTCAAACCGGTGACGAAAGCGAGTTCGGACGTCACGTACAGAACCAGTTGCTGTATCACGACCTCTCGGCGCTGAACTCCCACGTGGACGTCGGTTGCACATATTACGGCCCCCAGAAGTCCCGAGCTCGTATTGACGATTTCATTGGACACCCACAACCTACAGGAGATCATTCGCAGCATCCGATTGGCTTGGAGGGCACATCGACGAGTGCGTGGAGTGGAGCACGTACCTGACCACATTTCGATGGTGATGCGCATTCGTATGCCGACGAACAGCACGAACTCCGTGGACTCACGTGTTACTTGGGACCGAGGAGCTTTGGCTGCGGGACTGCGGACTGGATATAAGCGTGAGGAGTTTCTGGCAGAATTGGCATCGGACTTAGATAAGTATCAAGACGCAGTTCTAGTGGCCAAGATGGATCAGGTCCCGACGAGGCACGCAGCGGCACTCACTCGATCCGCACGACGGCAGGTTAACACTATTCTCGAGAAGGCCTCAGACCACACTGGCACAAGCAAGCTCAAACGTATCGCCTTCAGCTACTTCGTCAACGCGCAGAGGCGCGTGAACGTGGACGGACGCACCTTTAACTTACGTGTGCCATGCGATTTACAAGCCCGGCTCCGAGACCATCAACAGTGGAAGAGTCACTGGTGGCAAGTTTCTCTCGAAAGGGATACCCGACAAGCACGGGCATCTCGTGATTTACCGAGGCTATCACATTTAACATATCTTCGCGCTGGCCGACGTGCGGGGCCTCGCCGACGTTTATATCTATTTCTTCCCACCGCGCGACCGTCGGCGAGCGAGTGCGAGCCGGCATTGGCGTCTCATGCGTCCGATGGTGGAATCACTGCCGCTGCGGTATACTCAAATCTTTACGTTGAAGACACAGCAGCAGTCCCGCGGATGTTGGCACTGATGGACACAATGCAACCTGTTGGCGGCTACATCGGCGCCCCGATCATCGAGGATCTCGAGGAAGCGAGCACTGAATTACAGATGCTGAAGAAGCGCCTCTGGCGCGAGAAGAGACGCAGGTGCAACCCGCCCTGGGCCTGGCCTGTCGAGCTGACGGCCATGATGCTGCCGCCGAAATTGCCATTCGACCTGGGCCAGATCGCGCGGGCATCGGAGCCGGCGAGAATCGACGGTTTCAGATTCAGCCCTTAGCCAAAAAGCTTCCTCGACCCGATCGGCGGCAGCTCCAGTTGGACGCGCGTATGCGACGAAAGCTGGCAATGGCGTTTGCGGCGCTCTTTGGACACGTGCGACGCGCGGCGAAGTTGCCCGCCCAAGCCTGCACAAAGCCGCGCCATCGCGACCGGCAAGGAAGGCAAGGTCCCCACAGATCGCCCCGTAGAAGACATGCATCCGCTCGTTCGGTTCCTTCGCTGTTTTGATAATATCTGGCGCCTCTATCTTCGAATCGGATTGGTTGAGTGCGGATCCTCGTTTGATGCGCCGTCGTGCGCCCAAGGGCGCAGATTTTCCAGGCGGCGGGGATCTCTGATGCTGATCTCGAAGCTGCTGATCTGGAAGTTGAGGGCAGCCGACATTTCTCGTCTGGCCAAGAGCTATGGCATGCGCAATGCCTTCGCCGCGGGTGATTACGCCAGATTGTTTGCTGCGCGCGCGGTGCGGCGTGGCGACGAACATTTTCATTTTCTCTTCGAGCAGCACCGTGCACGCGCAGTTGTTTATATCCAGGCCTCCGATGCTACCCTCGCACTTCGGCCAGGCGCAGGAGGGGGGGGTGGGGGGTTCAAACGAACCAGAGCTGTTCATCGGATCTGCATACTCATTAGTGGAGGAGTGGGAGCAGGAGACGGCCGAGGTGCAGGGGCAGCCCTGTCAAGCGCGGTGCCCATTCACCGAGCAGGTTTTCCTTGGGCACCTCGGCGCTTTTATCGACGACCTATCTAAGATTCCCCTGGTCCCCGACGCGACCGCTTACCAGGCCATGCTGCTGGGTGAGATCGACAACGCGAGCCTATCTCGAGCTCTACATCGAGGGTGGCATGCACAAACTATTAGCAAGCAGGACGCCCTCGTCAGCCTAGCCAGCCTAGCAGCCACTAAAGAAACTGAGCGACGCATCTCGGGTAAAGCGGTCCAGGATTTCATGCGTTTTGGTGGATCTATGCATGTGGCCATAAACTCGCAGCGCGAACTACATGAACGCACCGTATCGGGCAACATCGGGTGGACTCGGCCGGGTGACTACTGGTTCTCCAAGGGGCCTTGGAAACAAGAAAAGATATTGTTCCTGTCGAGCGTCGCTGGCAGCGTCTGGTCTGGCCACGAGGGCTACATCTTACGCCCCCGCGAGGTGCGCCGACTAGACTGCGCGCTAGCAAAACAAAAACTACCAGCCATGTTAAAGGGAGCTGCGCATCATGAGGACCCTGAGGGCCATCATCATTCTATGTCAACGCTCCAGATCTTTCGAGAATGGCAGGTGGCCCCTACTACAGTCGAGCTTTTAGTGCGGCGTCTCAGCTGGTGCAAAGCATTATTTGCAGCGCTGGGCATCGCGGCCAGTTCCTCGCGGTCTTTTTCGGCCGATGTGAATTTGAGAAGCAGGCGGCCACAAGCAACCGCCCTACCTCAGTCTCGACCCGCAACGAGCAAGGCGAGATCGACGCGCGCTCTCATCCATGGGCGCGCCAGCTCTCGAGTGACCTCGAGCGCCTCATGTCACATTCGACTGGCGAAACACTTAGAGAGCTGTGGCAACCACAGCCCTTTATATATATATATATATATATATATAATAATACTAACAATAATAATAATAAACACTTGGAAGCGATGATCACATGCGCGATGCATTTCTTCTCTGTGATGAGCGAGCGCATCGCGCAAGCTTCTGGACGCGCCAGTGGACCCCCCCCCCCCCCCCCCCCCGAGGGCAACGATATTCTTGCAGCCGCCCCGTCCCAGAGCCAGCGGGACGAGACCGACAGTGACGCTGAGCTCCTCCGACCTTTCAGGCGTGGGCCCCCTGGGTGTGGTCTTCGGTTCGGGACAGTGCGACAGCCTGTAAGCCACCAAACAGCAAGCGAATCCGAAGGACAGACAGCCTCAAATATTAAGCACCCTACAGTACGACAACACATTCATTGTATGCGATACCACATTCCCTAACGTAGATCATGCAGTGCGACACTTACGACGAGCATGGCAACAATGTAGGTGTGCTGCAGAGCTCACGCATCATAGTTATCCATGGATACCCTCCACATGTACGACATGCCCATTATCTGAGTACCAAGTGGATTCTACATGGAGCCCTGAATAGCATGACCCTGCTGGGCTACGGCAACATGTACTAACCCACCTCCCCCCGTCGCCATCGGGTTCGTTGCCCAGGGCTATTTCGCAGAGGGGTGGACGGCACGACCGCCCAGCATTCGCGCGGGCCCTCAGCTGCGCCGCCCCCGCCCCGTCTTCCACGAGCTGCGCAGGACACCATGGCGGCCAGACGCGAGTTGAGACGCGCTACGGATCGACTCTCACTACCGACTCGCGGGAAGGCTCCCGCACGAGCTAAACCGCCCAGTGCTCGACCTTCGAGAGCAACACAGACTGTAAGCCGTTCGACAGCTCCAGCACCTACTCGGACCAGACTGGCAGCGGCTACTCCGACACTGCCTCCGCCACCGGTTGCGCCTCAGCCTCCAGACGACGCTCGAGTTGAAAACGAACGCTTAAGGACACGCGAATATGCCCGAGGGCGAGGAGGCGACGGCGAAAGCCACCCCTGCGAGGGCGTCGTGGCGCCACCCCCTGAGCTCCTCCCAGGCCTTGCCAGGATCTGGGCCAAGCTCGGGGAGAGCCAAGGGAGCCCCGCCAGGCCAAGCCCAGGCTCGAGAGGCCCCCGCCGCCCCGCGGGGCGACGGCAGCAACGGCGGCCGGGGCGACGTGGCGACGGAGGGCGAGGGCGAGGATGGCGGCGAGCGCCGCAGGAAACCGACTCGGCGCCGAGGCGGGCGTCGAGCTCGCCGAGGCGAGCATCCGATCAAGGGCTGGAACAGCAAGGACAAAAATCGATTCGCACTTCTCCAGGCGACGCTCGAGTTAGTTCTGCAGACGGCACACAGGAACAGGTTGGCCCCCTCAGTCGCGATCGGCGCGTACACGATGCCGTCGAAGCACCCGGTGGTGAGCAAGATCAGCGACGAATTAGTGGGTTACAAAGGTTTGCTCGACACGCTGCGCTCGCAGGGCGCGGAGGGCAAGAGGAAGATGAAGGAGATCGGCTCGCCCGCAGCCAGCCTAGCGCAGGCGGCCTTGGAGGGCCTGATGCTGTGCGACAGCGGCGGCGGCATGAAGAACGATATCCGCGCGTACCTTCCGGAGTGTTCTCCCGCGGAGCAGGACGCGGAGCCCGACATCGACAAAGCGGACGTGGAGGTCGCCGTGAGTTCCATTCGCTGGGAGAGTTGCTACGATCCGCAGAAGATGTAGGTCATCGTAGGGGCTCCCAGCTGGGAGGGGCGGCCACTCATCCAGAAGGCGCTGCGGGCAGAGGGCGTCGCGACTCACCACAAATGGGTAGCGCCAGCGGGCTGGCTCGAGGACGAAGTGGGCCACTGGTTGGAGACGATCAGCGAGGGCGGCCTTTAGAACCCATCAGATTCGTGATCGGAGGTTTTTTACCAGCCGAGCGCGCTGCCCCTGCCCGCACAGCCTCCCCCAGCATAGAGCCAGGCTCGGAGTCAGGGTCTGATTTGCCAGCGCAGATTGCCGAACCCGAGCCTTCGATGACGATTACAAGGCCGAGGATCTCGTAGCAGCAGATTTCTATGACTAGTTGCCAGCGCATGCCGCCAGGCCCCGCTGTGATAGCACCCTGATAGCATTCTCACTGAGCAGCACTCGAGAGTCACCGCTCTCTGCGACGAGTCTCAAACTTTGCGCAATTCAACATGCACAATGATTCCTTTTCTTCGCTCTGATGTCGTTGGAAAAATCCTCGTCCTTTCTCTTCTGCTCCACCCCATCCTCCTCCTTCTCCTCCTCATCCTCCTCCTCCTCGCCCTCCCCCTTGTTCTCGTCGTCCTTCTCCTCCTCCTCCTCCTCCTTCTCCTGCTTGTGCTCGTCGTCCTTCCCCTCCTCCGGGAGAAGGTTGCGTTCCCTGGCGCCAGCTCCGGCCGCGGCCCACCCCGCCGCGGTGGCCGGCCTTCCCCTGCCGCCCAGTCCCCCCCGCGAAAGGCACCGGAGGGACAAGCTCTCGGAGAGGAAGCGGAGGCCCATGCAGGAACGAGCCCTGTGCCGCCCCTCGCCTGCCAGGCCGATCTTGCACCACCACCACAGTTAGGTAGGAGAGGGAGGGGGGGAGGAAGGGAGGGAGGGAGGAAGGGAGGGAGGGAGGAAGGGAGGGAGGACGAGGCGGAGGAGGAGGAGGAGGAGGAGGACCTCCCCCTCCCCATCCTCCCTTCTCCCTCGTCCTACCTGTGGTAGTGGTGGTGGAAGATCGGCCACCGTCGCGCTCCCCCATCCACCATCGCCCTCCCCCTCTTCGGAGGGCACCAGCCATACACCCAGAGCGGTTCTGGCCAGGCCGGTCCGGGGCCCAGGCTCGGTGCACATACCCAAGCCAAATGGGGGCGTAGGCACCGATGCTGGGTCCATTTTGTGAGCCTGGCTGGGATCGGTGTAGGTGTACAGTTGGCGTCCTCCTGCCTCCCCCTTCCCCTTCAAGCAGTGGCGAAGCGTCCTGGCTCGCCTACAGGCCCACCAGAGAATGTTCTCATGACCGGCTGTGGTTTGCACGAAATGTTTTGAGAACAGTGTTGGCTGAGACTGTGTTGTTTGACACATCGGGCTTATGTTCTAAGAGCATTCGTTTTGTTATTAGAACATGTTTGGGTTCTAAGAGCATTTCGTGGTGGGCATATAGGTATGCCGGGACGGTCGGTCCCTGCCCACCCCCTGACTCCTCGGGGTGAGGGCGTCAGAGGACGTCACTTGGATACACACGTGGCGAGACCTGTCCCAGAATGGCGTTCGTGCATGCTTCTCCAGTGCTATGGGACTGCCCTTCCCGCAGTAGGGCCCGGTCCTCGATGTAAGGGTATTCAAGTTCGGTTAGGGGGCTCCCCTCGAGAACGCGCCACAGCCCAAACCAGACCATCCTCGGCTCTTTGGATTGGTCAGCATGCCTTTTCTGCTTGAACCCTTCCCCCGCAGCGCCCCGTCCCCCCTTCACATTCCCTGAAGCCGCCCACTTGGCCGCGGCAGTGCAGGGTGTGTGAGATGGGGCGTCTGAGGCACGGCTGCACATTGGATGGCAAATCGGCAACCACCCGCGGGATGGTCGGCCAAGTGGGAGGCCGAGACTGGCCCGAGGGACGATGGCCCTGTCCCTGGTGCCCCGGACTGGACTGGCCCCCCTGGCCCCGCCCGAAGCGGCGCCCGCGCCCCCCCGTCCTGGCCAGGAGGGCCCGTGTGCCAGCTTCGGTGACAGCAAGCGAAGCCTGCCCCACCACCCCACGAGTTCCAAGGGGGGAGTGGGGTTCACTTCCCTCGGGAGGTCCCGAGCGAAGTGAACCCCACCTCCCCCCTCAGAGATCGTGGGGTGGTGGGGTAGGTTTCGCATGCGGCCTCCTGCAGCTCGGGGCCCAAGGGGAGGAGCTTTGCCAGGGCTGACGATGGAGCTTAGGTGTGTGGCCGTCAGCTGCAGACGATGGGCCAGGCGCCCAAACGCCACCATGCGAGGCGGGGGGGCTCTCGAGAGCGAGGAGCGTTCTCCCGCGAGGCTGCGTGCCGTTGCAGTTCGTGCGCCGCATAGGCGCAAGTCCGTCTGCGCACCGGCGAGGTCCAGGCACCCTGTCCACTACAAGCGTGATCACCCCATGAGAGCGCCCTGATGGCAGCAAAGCTTGGCCATGTGCACCTCAGTGTATTCTTGGCAGGAGCAGTCAGGACGGAGGAGGGGCGGGGGGAGGGATCGGGACGATCGAAATGGGTGCGGAGAGAAGGGGTACAACGACCAACAGCAGTTCCTGCTCATTTGGAGCAGGAGTCGCTGTCGGCGTCGCCGCGGCCTGCGTCCAATGAAGACAACATGCCGCCTGCCCAACAGCCGCCGCTGTCGGTTTGGGACAACATTTGCTGTTGGGCATTGTACCCACTCTTTTCCGTACATGCCCATTTCGGGCGTCCAAAAGGGAGACCCGGACGAAGAGGGGGCTGAGGTAGAATGGCGAGGCGAGGGGGGAGCTGGTGTGATAGGGAGGAGGAAGGAGGCAGAAGGACGAGGGCAGGAAAGAGCAGGCAGGATGCACGAGGGAAGGGGGGAGGAGGGAGGAGTGGGCAGGGAGGTGGGAGGAAGGAAGACCGAGGAGGTACGAGGGAGGAGAGGGGAGATCGGGAGCGGGGTGGAGGGGAGACGAGGCACGATGGCAGGATGCACATGACGTAGGATCTGGGGAGGAGGGCCGGTCGGAGGGGTGGAGGCGGGAGGGAGGGCCGGGGAGGAGGGAGGAGGCATGAGCGAGGCGAGAGGGATAGTGAGGGGGGGGATGCGGCGCGGGGAGGCCGCGGAGCAGGACCGCGGCGGCCTGCGCCCCCTCGGCGCGGCCCCCCTCCCCCCCCCCCTCCCCCTGAGATCCATCCTGGCGTCTCCGTTTTTTCGGGCCAGGCTGGTTCGTCCAGCTTCGGGCCCCTGGGGCCGCCACGGATCGATCCAGCTCGAGTAGCACGACGCAGGAAGATGGGGTCTGGGGATCCGGTCGCGGCTTCCTGCGACGTTGCAATATGTTGCAACGTCGGATCGCAGAGTGCGCCCCCTCCTCCTCCAACTCCTCCTGCTCCTCCTCCTCCTCCTTCTCCTCCTCCTCCTCCTCCTGCTCCTCCTGCTCCTCCTTCTCCTCCTCCTCCTCCTCCTCCTCCTCCTCCAACTCCTCCTCCTCCTCCTTCTCCTCCTCCTCCGCCTCCGCCTTCGCCTCCGCCTCCTTCTCCTCCTCCTTCTCCTCCTCCTCCTCCTCTCCTCTTCTCCTCCGCCTCCGCCTTCTCCTCCTCCTCCTCCTCCTCCTCCTCCTCCTCCTCCTCCTCCTCCACCCCCTCCTCCTCCTCCTCCTCCACCTCGGCTCGGCTAGGCTCGGCGATATCAAGGCCTGTACATAAGTGGCCTATTCTCGGATTGGGAAAAGGGGGCAAGGAAAAAGGACGAGGAGGGCTCACTTCGGAGCCTATCCGTGCGTGCAACGCTGTCGTGACATCAGGGGTCCCATCCAACAAAGCAACACGGACCATGGCGAGCGCGGCAGTCAGTCCCAGGACAAGAACGGATCAAGAGGCCGCCAGAAGTTGTCCACTCCAACTCCCTCGGCAATCTTCTCTCCGCATATCTCATGAGCGCAACTCTGCCATGAACTCGCAAAGGCGGCAGCAACTCTTACATAAAAGGAAGGGGTCAGGCTATAGCTCATGCAATCCTTCCTCCCCACAGCCGACGAGGCCTCCGCCGTGAGAGCCGCCTTATCGCCCTTCTCGAAACCGAACATGCCAGAATCGAGGCACAGGTCGCGCACGAAGGGCTGGGCCACTTTCCATTCAACAAACTTGTTCGTCCCATCCGTGTCCATGCTGTCAGTGTGGATGCGCTGCGACCGAGCCCTGGCCTCTGCAACCATACTCTGGAACGACTCGCTGCTGGGCTCCTCCTCCTCCTCCTCGAACTGCCGCTGCCGCCTCGGCCGGGTGCTGTCGGACCCCTCTCGCACCCAGTGGAGGCTGCGCTTGTGCTGGATGAGCGCATCTCCCGGCTCCATCTCGCTGTAGGGCTGGAATGGGATCGGATCCCGAAGTACGGGCACCAGGAAGCTGGAGTGCCTCCCAGCTGCGCCTCCCTGCAAGGGCACGGGCCTCGGAGTCGGAGTGACGAGCGGCGCCGGCATGGCGGGCCGCCGAACTGAGGGGGGGGTGGCACAACCTTCAGCGAGTGCGCTGGGCAACATGCATGGCTTCAGCCCAAATGGCTTGAGCCAAAATGGCTACGGGCTCCTCCACCTCCTCCTCCTCCTCCTCCTCCTCCTCCTCCTCCTCCTCCTCCCCCTCCTCCTCCTCCTCTTCCTCCTCCTCCTCCTTCCTCCTTCCTCCTCCTCCTCCTCCTCCTCCTCCTCCTCCTCCTCCTCCTCCTCCTCCTCCTCCTCCTCCTTCTACTCCTCCCTCCTCCTCCTCCTCCTCCTCCTCCTCCTCCTCCTCCTCCCTCCTCCTCCGCCTCCGCCTCCTCCTCCTCCTCCTCTCCTCCTCCACCTCCTCCTCCTCCTCCTCCTCCTCCTCCTCCTCCTCCTCCTCCTCCTCCTCCTCCTCCTCCCCCTCCTCCTCCTCCTCCTCTCCTCTTCCTCCTCCTCCTCCTCCTTCCTCCTCCTCCTCCTCCTCCTCCTCCTCCTCCTCCTCCTTCTCTCCTCCTCCTCCTCCTCCTCCTCCTCCTTCTACTCCTCCTCCTCCTCCTCCTCCTCCTCCTCCTCCTCTCCTCCGCCTCCGCCTCCGCCTCCGCCTCCTCCTCCTCCTCCTCCTCCTCCTCCTCCTCCCTCCCTCCACCCCCTCCTCCACCCTCCCCTCCTCCTCCTCCTCCTCCTCCTCCTCCTCCTCCTCCTCCTCCTCCTCCTCCTCCTCCTCCTCCGCCTCCTCTCCCCAGAACGAGACGATCGAGAAGTTCGTGCCCGGCCGGCCGTCCGCCTCCACCTCGCAGGCGCCGGGCGCCGAGCCGCGCCTCCCGCTCGCTCGCCGCGCCGCCTCCTCGGCGAGGGGCCTCGGCCCCCGCCCGGAGCGAGAGGCGCCTCGGTCTCGCTCGCCGAGCGCGTTGCACGACTCGTAAAGTACAGTGCCGTGTTTAATACATGCTCCGCGTGCGGATCCTGTATTAAAAATGCAGGGATACATTGCTAAAAACAACGATGAGCTCATGCATAAATTCACTCGTAAATTAATCATGTATTAAAATCCCATGTTTCTGAAACATCCCATATATTAAAAACTGCCCTGTACTTACTCATGGTTCATGTCAAGTTCTTCGTTTCGTTTTTTGAGGGGCCAAGATCCTTCCATTTCTGATTGTTCTATCCTGGGCCTCTTCCTGGCCACTAGTGGGCCAGGAACAAGTAGAAACGAGCACGATTAGAAATGAGCACGATTAGAAATGAACGACGTGTACCTCGGCCTCGTCAAGCAGTGGCGAAGCGTCCCGGCTCGCCTGTAGGCCCACCAAAGAGTGCTCTAAGAACCTTTTGTAGTTTTCACGTGATGTTCTTAGAACATTTCTGGCGGAGTCTGTCTTGTTTTATCACGTCGGGTTTATGTTCTAAGAACATTGTTTTTGTTCTTCGAACATTTGTGGGTTCTAGGAACATTTCGTGGTAGGACTATCGGAATGCCGGGACGGTCGGTCCCTGCTCAAGCCTCGGCCTCGCTCGCCGAGCGCGTTCCACTCGGAGAAGAGAACAAGCGCTATAAACGTAATTTTTTGGCGCTGCGCGCGCGCGTTTCTTGGATCCGCGCTGGGCCCCCTCGGCGGCGCATCCGGCACCGCCCGTGGCGCGCTCCGCGCGCCAGGGAGGGGGATCCGGCGCGGTTCCAAGAAATCCGCGCGGAGTGCCACAAGTTCATGTTTGTAGCGTTTTTTCGTCTTCTATCCATGACTCGCAGCGTGCCTACACGCAAATCTTCGAGATCAAGAGCACACTGTCGCCTCGACGGAATCGATCATACCTCCCCCGCGGCCGAGCGCGTCATCTGGCCCATTTGCGAGCAGCCGCTTTGCGAGTGGTGGAGCGAGCTGCTGTTCTGCTCGCCGCCGCGGCCGAGCGCGCCCGGTGAGGCCCCCAGGCTGCGCGCGGGCAGCCCCCGCAGGTGGCCCCCGCTGGCCTCCAAGGGCCCCCCTATGGAGTAGCACCAGCCTGTTTCCACGCGGCGGCGCGAGCGAGTGGTGAAGTCGGGCCTGTACCTCCACAGGAGGAATCTTCAAACCTAGTCAAGCAATAGTCTTGGGCCGATGTTTCTACCAATTGTTTGAATACTTTAGGGTATTATTTGGCTATGTTTAATGTTTCGCTTAAAGTCGGCCTGTAGGGGGACAGGCCCGACTTAAGCGAAGGGGGGGGAGTGAGGAGGAGGAGGCCTCCTCAGAAGTCTAGGCCTCCTGGATGGGGTCGGAGTCGGTGGGGTCGGAGGATCCCGCCGCATCGCCGATGCATCGGGTCCGACGTCGCCGATGCATCGCCGACGTCGACGATGCATCACCGCTGCGTCGCCGATGTGTCGGCGATGCGGCGCGATCCCCCAGCCCCATCTGCTCCGACCCCGTCTGGGAGGCCTCGAAGAAGGAGGCGGGGCTTCCCGGAAGCTCTCCCACCCTCTGCGAGGCCGGTTCGGTGCCTCCGGAGGAGGGATGGCTCGGAGCAGCTCTCGGAAGGCCGGGGGGACCTCCGAGCCTCCTGAGCAGCCCGCCCCTTCTCACTTCCCCCCTCTGGGCCTGCGCCCAATCTCAGGAGGGAAAGAAACACACAGACACAATTAATCCTCGAATCCCCAGAAAATATGGGAAAATATGGGAAGTGGGGGGGAAGACAGAAACCCAGAAAATATATGAAAATATGGGGGATATTTTTATTTGTGTGTATTTATTTGTGTGTCCTGGGGCCCCTTCACAATCGACAGACCCCCTTTGAGCAGTCTGGGGCGGCCTCGGCACCCCGGCGGCCCGCCTCCCGCGGCGCCCCCGAGGCGCGTCGCGCCTCCCGGGGTCGGGGCGCTGAGGCCGCCCTTGGGCCACTCGGGGGGGGGGGGGGGGGGCCTGCTGCGGCCGGGTGGGGCTCCTGGGGGTGCCTGCTGAGGCGAGCTGAAGCCACCTGCTGATGGGCCTGTTTTCCACCACCACCACCACCATAAGTTGGAGGGGGAGGGGTTCCTCCTCCTCCTCCTCCTCCTTCTCCTCCTCCTCTTCGTCCTCCTCCTCCTCCTCCTCCTCGTCTTCCTCCTTCCCCCCTTCAACTTACGGTGGTGGTGGTGGAAAACAGGCCCATCAACCTGCGGGGTGGCTGTCGGTGCGCAGCCAGAAGCCTTCCCAGGCTGCACCGTGCGCGGTGGCTCATCGTGCGCTGTGGTGGCCCGGTGCCGAGTCGCGTCGAGCGCAGCACGTGTGCGGTCTGGCAGGTGGCATCCAGTACGTGTATATTGGTCTGGCTTCGGTGTTGGGCCGTCGCGTCCCCTTGTAATTGTCGCTCTCCTCCTTCTTCGCATCCTCCTCCTATTCCTCCTCTGGGCAAGCTCTTCCTCTCCCTCCTCCTCCTCCTCCTGCTCCTCCTGCTCTTCCTCGCTTCCTCCTCCTCCTCCTCCTCCTCCTCCTGCTTCTCCTCGGCACCTCCTGCGCGTTTGTCTAGGGCATGTGTGTGTGCGTGTGTGTGCCGTTAGAAGCTCCCGATTTGGGGCCCCCCCACGGGGGCGCTTTCGGCCCAAGCGTGCGTTCCACGCAGGCGGCCAATCGAATCGCTGACAATGTTAGGGCGTCGTTAACCCGCGTGGGTGGTGGTCATCGGTTCCCCCCGACTTTCTGACATCGGCTCGGCGAGGCTTGATCGGTTTGGACCACCATCAGCATGGTCATCGTCATCCTCAGGGGCAATAGCACTATCACCATCCAACCCGTCCTTACGAGTATTACCATCATCATCATCATCACTTGATGTGCCCTTTTCCATGTCCTCATCCTCGTCGTCCTCCTCTCCTGTTCCTTCTCTCCATCCCCTGTGTCCATCGTTCCTCATGCTGTCTACTCTTGTGGATCCTACACCTGCTCCTCATCGTCCTATTCATTCCTTTTGTTTCTCCCCTGCTCGTCGTCATCTGTCTTCTCTTCATCCTCGTCGTCGTCGTTTGCTTTCCTCGTCGCCATCCTCGTCCTCGTCCTCGTCGTCGTCATCCTCGTCATCATGTTGGTCCTCGTCGTTTGCGATCACCGTCGATGTCATCCTCCTTGCCAGCATCCTGCTGTTCACCATTATCGTTATTATCCCCCTCTTCCTCGTCTGACCTTTCTCTCTTGACGCTCTGCCTCCTCACCCTTCCATCGTCAGGCCTTGACCATCTCCCACATATTCTGCGCAGAGCCTCCTCCCTCGCCTTGTTCCCCCTCAGGCCCTCTCCGAGTGCATACCCCTCGTCCCTCGCTAGGGCCATTGCGCGGGCATCTTCAATGAGGAAGAGAGCAGTCGGAGGGAAAGGAGGAGTAGGAGGAAATGGAGGAGGACAAGGAGGAGGAGGAGGAGGAGGAGGAGAGGGATAGCGAGGCGGAGGAGGAGGAGGGGTAGAAGGAGAGGCGCCTAGGAGGTTGGCAGGAGAGGAAGGCAGAGGGGGATGGCCAGTCAGAGGAAAGGGCCAGGATGATTAGGAGAAAGGACGGAAGAGGAGTATGAAGAGGAAGAGGATAATGAGAAGGAAGAGGAGCGGGCAGCGGGATTAGGAGGAGCCTCCCCCCCTCACCCCCTGTGTTCCGCCCGCTTTCCCGGGAGCTCCCGACCATGTTAAACATGATTGGAACATCTTACAGCCTCTATCTCCTCCTGCATCTCCTTCCTCTTCCTTCTCCTCCCTCCTCCCTCCTGCTACCCCTTCTCCCATATGCTGTCTCGCTGCTGGTCGGCCTATCCCCCTTCCCCCCGGCCTTGTGTGACATGCAGGCCGGTGCCCTGAAGCAGCTCCGCGAGTTCCTCGGGGTCAGCAAGGAGCTGATATTCTACAACTCGCGTCGCCGCCTCGGAGCTGACGACACGCGTTTCTATGCAGTTTTCGGCGGAGGGGTTTCTGGTGGTGGGGGGCGGGGCAATGATCAGACAAGCCGAAGCCGAAACCGATTTCCCGATCTGGGTGACCTCGTTGCACTTCAGTCTCGCCCTCCAGCCTCCAGTGGATTGTAGCTCCCCTTGCTGCTTGTACTCAAGGTCTTGACGGCTTGGTGAGAAGCTTCGAGTTGATCGGCAAGAAGAACTTCGAGTATTTCGAAGACAGGCGCCGCCAGCGTTACCATGAATCGTCGGGCGCCGGTAAAGTAGCATTGGGACGTGTGACATCGGTAACCCTAGCAAGCCGGAAAGGATGGACTGTTGTCCGAGCGTTTGAAGGGTGCGCGCTCCGCCAACGGCTGTGAAGCGAAGCAGCTTTGTCCTCCAATGCATGTAAGCAGCAGGCGCACACGCCGTTCCCTGGCAATGGGCTCGACATGTGTTGTTCCTCTTTTTTTGTCCTGGAGGGTGCACACATGCGGCAGGGAGCAGAGAGTCCCGACGGAGAAGCGAAGTGCAACCTCTTTGTCCTTGCAGCGTTTTCCCTTCGTTGGTCAAGCCAGGGCTGCGCGACCCGCTCCGCTGCCGCCGCCGCTTGGCGCATGTTGTTCGGGCGGTGCTGCTTGTTGGTGCTGTCGACGGAGTGTGGTGGAGCACAGTGGAAGCCCATGCCAAGAAGGAACACCCCGATGGCCTCCAGGGTGCCCTGGGTTTCTTGCGTGCCGATGGTTGTGCTATGGAACGCGTGGCGTTCCCGCACCCAAACTCAGTGGACGTCCTGGGGTCTCGGGGTCGGGTTTCTTGCGGACAGGTTCTTGTGGTCGGCCCCCCGACTGCAGTGCTCTTCGGGGCGATCATTGGTGTGTGGCATCTGTTTCCTTCCTGTCGGGCATTGCCAGGCGCATCGGCAGGACGGGCGGATCCGCCTGGTTGCCCAGGTCTCTCAGATTCGCTGGGCCAGACACCACCGAAGATGGGACATGCACATCGCCGACCAGACATAAGAGTGACCCTTCGCCAGAGTGGCCTTCGGTGCGGGCCCAATGGGGCCCCCCGATCGCCGGAACCGGGGCGGCAGTGGCGTCTTGCGCGCCCGTGTTTGGCTCCCCCGCGGCCCCTCAAAAGCCGCGCACCAAAGGCCACTCTTACAGTGAGCGGCTTGAATATAAGGAACGCTTACTTTTCAAAAGGGGCTCGGTCGTTCCTTAGGCTTGCATGCGTTATGTATCGTTACCTAAGCGTTATGTATCATTTGTTCATCGTTCCCGATGCGTTATTCCTTGGAAGAAAGGGGCTTCGTTCCTTATGTATCGTTCCTTAGGTCAGGCCGATGACTGTACGCAGGGTCACTCTTGCGTGCAGCCGGTATCGACAGCAGGTCAGGGCGGTTGAGAAGGTGTCCACCGCAGGCCAGCCAGAACTGGGGGAGTTGTGGTCCTTACCCCCCTGGGGGACCCATCGATCTCGACACCCCGCTCGAGAGCTCGTCGAGGCGATGGGTTCCCCCAGGGGGGTAAGGACCACAGCTCCCCCAGTTATGGCTGGTCGGAACCGTGTCAGGCTTCCGAGCCTCGGTGAGTACATAAGGTCGCGCGGCGCAGGTCCGATGTATCCCCGAGCCAGCCGCGCAGAGGCCCGCAGCTCCTCCCAGAGGCGTCGCGCCGCCCGTCGCCCGCACGCTCTGCCCAGCTCTGGGCGGGCGCCGTCGTGCCCAGCTCTTTCGCGGCGTGGCAGGGAGCAGACGAGCGCAGAGTGCTCAGGTCTCGGGTTTCAGACGTCGTCTCGTGTCGCCCGCGCCCCTCTGCGCCCCCCATTCCCCCTCCCTCTCCTCCCCCCTCCTCCCCCTCCCCCCCCCTCCCACTCCCCCTCCTCATCCCCCGCCTCCCCCGCCCCCTCCCCCTCGTCCTCCCCCTCCCCCTCCCCCTACTCCTCCTTCTCCTCCTCCTCCTCCTCCTCCTCCGAGAACAGCTCTGTCCTAGGCCGTTTCCCGACAGTCCGCGGGAAGGAGCGCTGGTCGTCAGCCACCTGCGCTCTGCCGTGCATCCTCGCTGCTGCGCTGGCCAGGGACGACCGCCTCGTCTACCACTCCGTGACGCTCGACCCGCCCGGCGGCGGCGACGGCAGGAACGGCAGATCGAAGGAGACTCTGGCGCGCCTGCACGTATGGTCCAGCGGCTCCCTGCTCGCTGCTAGGTCTCGCTGCTAAGAGGCTGAACAAGGGCGCCCTCGAGGGCGCGAAGCTATTCGCGCTTCGCGGTTCGGCTCCGATTCCGCCTCATCCTCCTCTTCTCCCCTGGGAGGCGGCGCGAGAGCGCCAAGTTATTCGCACTTCGCGCTTCGCGTAGTGCGCAGCGCGAAGTTGGGAGCCCTTGTTTCTCTCGTTCAGCATGCCACCGGTGTCGGTGATGCGGAGGCGCACCAGGCTCTGTGAGCTGTCTTTCCCAGCTGTGCGAAGGCCTCTGCCAGGTGGGGCCGCGCCCCCCATCCTTGCAGGAGTCTCTTGCGCAGCACGCCCCCCCAGGGTGTGACACGATTCTGGAATCGATGATGCATGATACGAGGAGGGAGGAGGGAGGAGGGAGGAGGGGGTAGGAGGACGAGGAGGAGGAGGAGGAGGAGGAGGAGGAGGAGGAAGCCATGTGCCCGTCCCGGTGGGCTCACTGGCACGGCCCGCACAGGGACAAAGGCCGCCCCCCACGGCGGTCGCGAGGGAGGTTTTGGCCTGGCCCCTGGCGGGGACCGTGCCGCCCGCGGGCCCGGTGAGTTCTGGAGCCTGTGCGGCAGTGCCGTCCGAGCGCCTGCCCGCACGCTGGCCCATCCGTCCCCCTCCCATAGCGCGGGGCTCACGAGAGAGGGCCCGTCCGTGGACAGCATGTTCGAGCCCCCTGAGGCCCAGGATGCGCCCCCTGGACCCCCCCCCCGAACTGAGTATGGATGGCGTGGCGACGGAGGGGGCGCGAGTGGACAGCAATGCTCGAGCCCCCCCCCAAGCACCGCCGCCTCTGCTGAGAACAACGTTGATGTGGGGGGCGTGGGGGTGATGCAGAGTGTCCCTCGAATGTGTAAGCGTTCGAATCTATTGTCCATCTACTGGCCCTCCGCCCTCCACCACCACGTCTCTGGGGAGCTGGGATGACTTTCGGAGGAAGCTCTCGCGACCACTGCCCGAGGGCGCTGGCGCATTCCTCCTCTCCGCGGCTTTCGCGCAGGGGCTCGTCGAGTCGGGGATCGATTTCAGAAATCATTCACCCCAGAGCGGTTCTTGTCGTCCAATCTGCGACACGTGCGCCGAGTGCTCCGTATGTCTACGGAACATCCTGCGTCTTGCTTGTAGTTTCGATGACAAAATCAATTAAGCGCATCTTAGGGGGCCTCGTCTGTCCCCAAAATTGGTGTCTTTTTCTTGTGCCCGACGCGGGCTCGATGTGGACTCGACGCGGACCTGGCGTGGACTCGACGCGGATTCGGCACGGATTCGACACGGACTCGACGAGTTCGACATGGGGTCGACACGGACTCGACGCGGGTATGGCCGCGACGCGAGAGACAGGGTCCGGCCCGAGGATGCAACAGTAGAAGTCAATTTTGGGGTCAGCCAATTCTGCTCGCCCGCAGCGTCAGGCTTCCCACCGCGAGACCCAGAGAGCCTCCGGGGGCTACATGCGAACCCCACCCTCCCCCTCAGAAATCGTGGGGGGTAGGGGTAGGGTTCGCATGTGGCCCCCTAAACCTGTCAGGTCCCACCCCCCAGGGGACGTCGAGGTGATCGCACTCTTCGCGCGACGCGGCCTGGGCCGCTGCCCTCGAAGGAGGGACAACTGCATAAACATAGCTTGTCGGAGCAGCGTAAGTCACAAGCTGCATTTACAAAAGTTAGAGGCAAAGCTCGAGACACATCTGCACGAGCTGCAGCTAAGAGAGAAAAGCTGCATATCAACAGAGCACTGCATAAGACTCTAAGACAAACACCAACTGCCCTCCGCGCGGACTGCTCGCACATCGGCGCTGGGCCCCCCCGGGGGCGGCGAGTCTCTGCTGCCGCCCCTGGCCGGCTCCGCGCGCCGGGGAGGGGGTCGACCTCCGAGAGGCGATGCTTACGCCGCACGTTGTTCCTCGATTCGGCGGCGGGCCCGCTTTTTGGAAGCGAGACGGGGCGGGCCTTCTCGGGAGGCTCGGAAGGCCCCGGGGCCTCCCGAGAAGTGTTCCCAAGCCTCCACCGACGACGCAGAGAGCTTCTCGCGAGGCCGAATAGGCTTCCGAGGAGCCCCGCCGTCTTCCGAGGAGGCTTGCTCCTTCGAACTTCTCTCCTGGGCGCGCCGCCGTTCTATGCCCGTCTCCAGGGTGGCCTCGCAAGGATTCAAGGATCACCGCGCGCCGCGGGGGGCGCGATGCGCCGAGTTGGCCGGGGCCGCGGCAGGAGATGCTCCAGCTCGACAGCGTGCACAACGTGGAGCTCCCGATCCGGAAGATGACGGACGGCACTCTCCCCTCGCCTGCCCCAAACGCCCCCCCCCCGTTCCCGCGCAGATTGCGGGAAGGGGGATGTACAGCACCCGCCTCATCCGCACTCACCGCCTCCAGAAATCACCTGCACGTGATTCGTCTTACCACGTGCGCGTAGCTACTTCATGTTGAATAATGTGACCTCAGTTATGTCATGCGTAGTAGCACATTCGTGGCGAAAGGTCGGGCGAGATTCCAATCGTTTTAGGGCTGCTCCAGTCGGTGTTTCGAGAGAACGGGCTGATTTGGGCCAGATTCGGGCACCCTGCAGGGTTACAAACCCATGCGTTCCCCGCTTTCGGCCGTCCGATTGTCGCCGATCTGAAACCTAGTGAGGGACCCAAGAATTCCAATGGGTCCGTGGGGCCTTTTGAGAATAGGACATTGCCGTGGAGAACCTGCGGACAGGCCGGTTGTTTCTTAGACGTGTTTGTTGATTTTCGGTTCGTTTTTTTTTTTTTGTTTTGCAATTGTCCCCAGACAGCGTCAGTCGTCGTGCGCCCCTACCTTCGGTCGGCACACTATGATATGACGATTGCTATGCTGCTCGTCGTTTGCTTCCCGTGATCGAAGTATGTCAACGCGCGAAGTCTCACAATGAGCTTGAAGTTAAACGCGCTGTGCTAGTTCTGCGATGTCGCAGGGATAAATGGGGATACAAGGAGCCGTGCGAGGAAAACGAGGCGGAGGTAGGTCGTGCATGCGGTGGATGTGGTGGAGGAGGAGGACGAGGTAGAGGAAAAGGAGGAGCGGATGTAGAAGATCGGGATCCCAGGAGGATATGTTGCTTCTCCCTCGACAGCACGATCCTGAGTATTATCAGGTGCCGAGGTTGGATGTCGTCTTGCACGTGGTGTCACCGGTGTGGCAGAGAGACCTAGGGCGCTGTCGGCGTGGTGTTACGATCGTCTTCCCTAGGGAGCCCGCGGAGCCAATCCACGGTTTAGCATTTGTTTCAGTTGTGGCGACCGGCTAGTTGCGACCTGCTGTCAGGCATGCACAGGACGCAGCGCGAGGCGTTGGTGTCTTTCGAGTGCACAGATCAAAGCAATACGCGTTGATGTAGGTGCACTGCGGGAGTAGAGTCGCAATGGTCAAGCTCATGTGTGCTGTCCGCGGAGTGGTAAAACGATTCTGCGGCCGAGGAGAAGTACGCTAGGAACCCGGACGTGCCGGCCGACGAGGATCCACAAAAGATTTGCTACTTTCTTGCTGAGGCGCCACCTGGCTCTTGCTGTGTCCTTTCGGACGTTTCAGTGTGAACACTAGTCTCGGTTTGTGGTCAACCACTTGCTTCACAATGTGTTCCGACGATGATAGTCTTCCAGCTCGATTACCCGATGCGTAGGCCAAGGAATTTGTTTCTCATCAAGGTGCGGACAGGTTCGACAATCCGAGGTCGAACAATAACTGACCCCTCTCCCTGCCCTCTGAGGGCAAAGTCAGAGAAGGCAAGCCGCGCCTGGGTCCAGTCGCAGCTTGGAGGGGGAACGGTCAACACGCACACGAGAGCTTTAAGCTAGTCCTCCACTACGCCGCCCCGCGGCCCAGGCGAGCTTGGCAAATTGCTCCTCCCCCATGTCGTCTCCCTCTTCCTCCTCATCCTCTTTTCCCTCCAGGCCCTCCTCCTCCCCTCATCATTGACCCCGCTCACAGGAGCCCCTGAAGCAGCACGTTCACAGAGTCCAGCAGAATGCGGCGGACGGATCGAGACCCACCTCCTACCGCGCCAGTGGACGTGGGTCGTGGTTTTCACCAGCGGCGGAAATTTCGACCGGCAGCCTCCCTCCTACCCTCCTTCGAGGGGTCCACGTATACGCATCAGCTTCAAACGTGTACTCCAGAGTTCGTAATAAAAGGGAGGGGGTCTGGACCCTCCAAGACAAGCCAGTTCAGACCTCCCCCGTGGGGGAACCCTCCAAAACATCGTCCCCAGACCCCCCAGGCCCTCAAAGATAGCCAGGAAGAGACCCCCCCCGAAATGAGACCCCCCTCCCTTGATTACGAAATCTGGAGTAGTCCGCGTGGGAGCTGCCCGTGCGAGTTGTGATGTCTTCGTCGGCAGCCGTATGTTTGATTGAACATGTCGGAGGCGGGCGGATATCCAGAGCCACCGCCGCCTGTGGAGTTTTGACCCTCGGGGATCTCGGCAGGTTGTGGTTACATATAGACCCCCGCCTCGCAAACTTGTCGAGAAGTCCAAGCTTGGAGCGGCCCGTCTGGTCTCCCAAGGGTGGGGTCCGCGCGCTTCTTGGGAACACGTGAAAGTGCAGTCGAGCGGTCGGATCCCGCGTGACAGCTCACAGGATGAGAGGCGCCGAAGGGATGGTACACAACATATGTTGGTATCAACCCGGTGCCACCATACGCCCTACGGTGGCATACGTGGAATACCATGGCCGTGCAGGCACGATGTTTGAGGCAAACAGTCATGTCGAGCGAGTTTCACGTTCGCAGAATGTGCAGTTGAATGCGTCAAATATGGGCTGTGTGGGCTGTCTGTGGAACACGCAGAACATATTAGTTCCCCCATCGCCAGCACTTCTTTCATGTAGCGTGCCGTGGTAATGTGGCGCGGGAAGGGAGAAGTTCTGTTTCTGATTGCGCATTATAATTCTGCTCGTGCAAGCCCCAAACGTAACCACAGGCTCGTTCGGTAGCAAATCATGGGAGCCTTGTAGACCCTCGCGATTCCGTCCTCAGGGTGTGCTAGCGTCGATTCGCGTCCCGTAATCGACGGAAACAAGGCGCCGAATCCGCGTGGATGAGCGCCTACCTGCGTCGATCCAGCGCCGATCCGCGTCGCGTGGCGGCGACTCGCAAGCGCCCACAGGAGGTCCCCAGGAGTTGCCGCAGAGGGCTCCTGCAGCTCGAGCTCGCTCGCCCGAAGCTCGGGCTGGACGAAAGGGGAGGTTTGGGAAAGGGGGGGTTACGAAATTTGCTGCATGCAGCTGGTTTCGGCCTCACCGAGGGGCCCATTCCTCGATACATGGCCGCCTCCGGCGCCGAGAGGCGCCGGGAGAATCAGCTACGTGAGCTGATTCTCAACCCCCCCCCTTTGCTATCCCCCCCTTTCGCCCGACCCGAGAAGCGTACGGTCGCACACGCCAGCTGCGCAGGCAGCCCCGGTGTTTTTTCACAGCCTCTTTGGGCGCCGATCCCCATTGGCCACGGTGTGCTCCGTGCGCGATCGCCGGACGTGCCCGCGGGCGGCGGGGCGGGTGCGCGGGCGCGGTGTCGCCTTAGGGCTTTGATGCTCCAGCCTACTTTCGCCTTGAGCACCACGAAGAAGTTCGAGCGCCCAAGCAAGTGCCGAAACTCCAGGGTTTTCACGCGTCGGGCCCTGGGAGACACTCGCCCGACGCTGTTCCGAAGCTGTTTCGACACTCTTTTGACACTTCTCTGGGTGCTCGAGATTAGTTCATTGCTTCGCTCATTCCGCCGGCCCTCGAGCGCTCTATGGGGCCTCTTTGAAGCCTCTTGGGGGCCTCTTGGGGGCCTCTTTGGGGGCCTCCTGGGGGCCTCTTGGGGGCCTCTTGGGGCTCCTTGGCGGCGTCCTGGTGCTGGAACTTATGTCTGGGATGCGGTCCCTAAGTAGGATGGGAGCAGCATGCCCTGACCTTCCAGGAGGGCTAAAAAATAGCACCCGACTTAAAAACCTATACCAAAGCTATTCTACGTCTTGGTTTTAGGCTGTTTCGCTCAGCTTTTTAGGTTTTTAGGTCTCCAGTGCTAAAAAATAGCTCTCTGGAAGGTCAGGGTAACCTCGGGGACGTCGGGCAGCTTCGCTCACCAGGAGAGGACACGACGGGTGGGCCGGAGCGGCTGCGCTGCGCGCCAGCGGAGGGGGCGGACCGAGGCTCCTCCTGGAGCTTCCCCGGGCGCCCTTTTGGACCTCCAGCCTCTCTGGGGCCCTGCAGAGCCCTCCAGGTCCTGCGCTCTCCTCGGGCCTCCTCCTCCTCCTCCTCCTCCTCCTCCTCCTCCTCCTCCTCCTCCTTCTCCCTCTCCTCCTCCGCCTTCTCCTCCTCCTCCTCTTCCTCCTCCGCCTTCTCCTCCTCCTCCTCCTCCTCCTCCTCCTCCTCCTCCTCCTTATCCCTCTCCTCCTCCGCCTTCTCCTCCTCCTCCTCTTCCTCCTCCGCTTCTCCTCCTCCTCCTCCTCCTCCTCCTCCTCCTCCTCCTCCTCTTCCTCCTCCGCCTTCTCCTCCTCCTCCTCCTCCTCCTCCTCCTCCTCCTCCTCCTCCTCCTCCTCCTCCTCCTCCTCCTCCTGGGACGTCCTGCCGGCTTACCGGAGCCTTCTGGGGCGCCCTCGAGCCTCCTGGAGCTTCCCCGGGAGTGCCTGCCTCCCCCCTGCGGGCCTCCCGAGGCTTCCTGGGGACCCCTGGGGTCTCCCATGGGCAATCCTGGGGCCCGCTGGGGCGCTCTGGGCCCACCGCGAGCTTCCTGGCCCTCTTGGGGTCAGTGGCTTTCTCGGCCCCCAGGACTCTCTCCCGAAGCCTGCTGGGAGCCTTCCTGTGCTGTCGGGAGATTCCCTGGGTCTCCTGCAGCCTCCCGGGGCAGTCCTGGCGCTTCCCGCGGTCTCGCCGGTGGGATGGCCTATAGCAGGATAGCCTGCGGGGCTCTCCCGTTGGTGCATCCCTTCTGCTCCTCGGCGATGCCACGCCGTGCACCTCCTGACCTGGCGCCTTGTCTGCCCAGCGACAGATCTGGACGACAGGTCGCCATGGCTCTCCGCGGTGCCCCCGCGACGACGACGCGGCCGCCGTGACGACGACGCGGCCGCCGGCGCCCCCCTCCACGGCGGCCCCCGCCCGAGGGGAAGATCCGCGTGGACTACCACCGCGAGCCCGGGACCGCCGCGGGGCGGAGGGCACGCCCGCGGCGCCGCGGCCCCGCCGGGGGCCGGGATGAGAGCCTGGGCCGTGGGCCCGCTCGGGCGGCGCGCGGCGCTCTGCCGCGGCGGTGCCCATGCTCGGGCCGGGCGAAAGGAGGGGTTACGAAATTTTTTGGGGCGATTTTTTTTTTTGGGGGGGGGGGAGAAGAGGAAAACACTGAGAAGGAGGAGAGGGAGGAGGAGGAGGAGGAGGAGGAGGAGGAGGAAGGGCCGGGGGATTGGGAAAGGGGGGGTTACGAAATTTGCTGCATGCAGGTGGTCTCGGCCCCACTCGAGGGGCCCATTCCTCGATACACGGCCGCCTCCGGCGCCGGGAGGCACCGGGAGAGTCAGCCACGTGAGCTGGTTCTCAAGCCCCCCCTTTGCTATCCCGCCCTTTCGCCCGACCCGACATGCGCGGAGCGCAGCCGTGCGACCGCGTCTCTGCGGGGCTCGCGCCCCAGGGTCCAGGTCGCGAGTCCGAGGAGGCAAAGGTCCTCGAGCAGTGGCGAAGCGTCCTGGCTCGCCTCATAGCCCTACCAAGCAATGTTCAGATAACCTTTTGTGTGGTTTCCACGAAATGTTCTGAGAACATTTCTGGCGGAGCCTGTCTTGTTTTGCCACATCGGGCTTATGTTCTAAGAACATGGTTGTCGTTCTAAGAACATTGTTGGGGTTCTAAACACATTTCGTGGTCGGACTATAGAAATGCCGGGACGGTCGGTCCCTGCTCAAAAGGTACCCATACCTCTACCCTGTTCTCGTTTCCCTCTTTGCGTCTCCTCGGAGGCCCTCGTCGCCACCGCTGGGTTCGCCCCGAAGTGATGGTCAGAGTCAGAGAGCACCCCGGGAGAGGGCCGGAGAGTAGCGGTGTCGGTACCCTTATGGTTTCTCCCAGCGAGGGCGCGGATACGGGCAAATATCAGGAGGGGAAAAAACACGCACAGACACAATTAATCGCCGATTCCTAGGAAAATGTGCAAACATATGGGAAGTGGAGGGGGGAAGACAAAAAAAGCTCAGAAATATGTGGAAATATGGGAGATCTTTTGACTTGTGTGTATTCATTTGTGTGTCCTGGGGCCCCTTCAAAATACCCAGACATCCGACGTCTTGAGTGTTCTAATGCGGGGGGGCCGGCCGGCGGTCTGGGCCTTCCTCCCCCGGGGCCGGCGATGGGCGCCCCGAGACGTTCTATTGGACGGCCCCAGAGGGCGCGGCAGAAGGGCCCACAGAGGAGGCCGAGCGCGGCGAAGAGAAGGCCTCCCCGCCCCGAGTGGTCCTGTCCGCGACGCCGGGATGTCTGGAGACACTTTTTTACCGGCTCCGTTTTGCCGTTTTTTTGCCGGTTCCGACGCCGTTTTTTTTACCGGTTCCGTTTTGCCGTTGTTTGACCGGTTCCGGCTCTGATTCCAATCCTGGAGCCGTTTTTGTTGCCGTTTCCGGTCGCCGTTTTTTTGCCGTTTCCATTTTCAAGGGACACTGTTGGGGAAACGGTGAAGAACGGCCCTGCCGTTTCGGGGGCCCACAAAGGTCTGGAGACATTTGAGCGGCGCCAAAAGAATGTGGGCGTCTGCGCCGGCAGACGCGCGTGAGCCGCCCGCGCGTATAAGGTCGCGCGGAAGCGCCCTCGCTTCCAGCGTGGCGTGCCGCGCTGGCGGCCCGCGTGAGCCGCCACGCAAGGTCGTTGTGCCATCTCGCGTAAGGGACATGTCGGACGCGGCTAGGATGATGAGACATCCATTCCAGAGCGTCCCATAACGCCTTCAGAGCGTTCCGGGACGCCTTGAGCAGGCCGCGGCGCCCGATACATCCTCCAAAACCGCTGGATCTCTGAGGTTCTCGATCTATCCTCCCCCCCCGATGGTATCTTCGTCCTGGCTTCGTCTGCACGTGGAGCTTTCCAATGAAGAGCCTCGCCTTCGAGCATCGAAGGAGTTGGCACCTCGTCCTCGGCGGACGGGCGGCGGAAAGGCGGCGGAAGGCGGGCGGCAGTAAATGAGGCCGCCTCCACCGATAGCCCCACCAAGCAATGTTCTAAGAACCCTTTGTGGTAGGACTATGTCGTGGCTCCCTGCTCAAGAAAGATGTGCCCCCAAGAGATGGAAGCGTTGTTTGGGGTATGGAGCTTTTCACTCATGACAAGAGTCTGTTTCAGATCATATTGAGAATTCCTTGCAGTGAGTTCATTGCAGTGGTAAGTCGGAGATGAGAAAAGACTGCATTCGGCGACCTGGAGCAAGGCTCCTATGGATCTCGCTGTCAGCAGCTCACGTGGAGAGAAAGAACGTCATGGAATCATCATGGAGACAAGCCTGACGATGCAAGCAAGTCTTCACGACCACGACCACGACCACGGCCAAGACGACCACTACGACGACCACCTACGACAACGACGACGACGGCGACGACGTGTGCCGTTGGACCGCGAGGATCCTGACCTACCGGAGCGAGACCTACTTCAGCAGGGACGGCGGCCTCGAGCGGCACCCGCCGAAGTCGCCGCCGCCCACCGCACAGGAGGCCGCCCGCGCGGCTCCGGCGCGCCCCCCCCCCCCCCCCGCGGGCTCCCCGCACGCGTCGCGCGCCGCCCAGCCTCGAGCTGCGATGACGACGACGACGACGACGACGACGACGACGACGACGACGACGACGACGACGACGACGACGACGACGACTCCAACAACCGCGACGACCACGACGACCACGACGACCACGACGACGCCAACGCCCACCACGACGACGACGGCGACGACGACGACGGCACAGAGTCGAGCATTGGCGAAGCGTCCCGGCTTGCCTATAGACCCTCCAGAGAATGTTCTCTAAGAGCCCCTTTGTGGTCTGCACGAAAGGTTGTTGGAACACTCCTGGCTGGGACGGTCTTGTCTTAACGCATTATTTATGTTGAAGCTCGCTGAGGGGCAGCGAACGCGATCTGTGTTTCTGGGGCGACGGGGGAGAGGGCAATGCTTTTGTAGGGCAAGAGCAAGCATGAGCAGCCCGATCGTCGGCAAGAGCAAACATGAAATCAGAGCTTCTCGCGAAGGGCGGCTGTAAGGATTGCTGTTGACCGATCAAGCGCGCCCGCCGAGCGGAAGGGGATCTGGCCCTGGAAACAGCGCTGCCCCCCCAGCGACCTTCAATCTTTATGTTATGAGAACAGTGTTTCTGTGATTCGACCATGTCTGGGTTCTAAGAACTTTGGCGTGGTAGGCCTACCCATCGGTCGTTGAAAGTAGGTATTTTTGGATTCCCAGATTCCAATCTACTTTCAGCGCCTTCCTACTTCAAGAGTCGAGTGGTTTTCCCTTTACCTTCCTCTTCAGGAGGCGGGCGGAAACCCAATCTATTTCCGACGCCTTCCTACGTTATGTTTCTACCTATTTCTTCCGACCGATGGAGATGCCGGGACGGTCGGCCCTTGCTCAACCGCCGCGTGTTGCCGGAAGCGCCCCATAGCCCGAGGGGCCCCCACGGCCGCCAGAGGGCCCCCCCCGCGAGGCCCAGAGGGCCCCAGCGGCTCCTCGGACCAGGCGAAGGGCCGGGGGCACCGTGGGCCAGGGGCACCTTTGAAGCAGCCCCCCGACCCAGGAGTCGGGCGTTGCGCCCTGGGGGGGGGGGGGGGGGCGGTGGATGTCGGCGGCGAGCCTGGGGGGAAACGTTGGCGCTCGAGGTTCGGGGAAGGTGGAGGAGGCGGATGACGAAGAGGGGAAGGAGGAGGAGGAGGAGGAGGAGGAGGAGGAGGAGGAGGATAATGGATGATCCAGAGAGGGGAGCAGCGGAGAAGGAGGACGAGGACTAGGAGGAGGAGGCGCCAGTTCTCGGGCGTTTGCGTCGGTTCCCGGCGCATTTCCAGCCTCGGGATGCGCTCCAACGGATGCGCCTCGCTGAGAGCGTTCCGGGGTTGCGAGGATCCTCCCGAACGGCCGCCGGAGACCCGAGTTATGACCCGAAGCCCGTACTCGTCGGCGCGCCGAGGGGGGACGTGGGAGGAGGCGGGCCTTCTCAGAGGGCTTGGAAGGCCTTCTGAGAAGTCTTCCAGGTACAATCAAAAACCCTAATGAGGACGCGCGACTTTGCTCAGGGTACCCTTGCGTCCTTGCTCTTCCTTGCTCTTGCGTCCTTGAGGTTTTCGTCGCCCGCCGCCCCAAAAATCCCAACTTCGGCTTCCAAGGGTCTTGCGTCCTTACCGCGCGTCCTTATTAGGGTTTTTGACTGTATGCCTTCCCCGAGGACGCGGATAGCTTCTCAGGAGGCCCGGGGGCTTCCGAGAAGCCCCGCCGCCTTCTGAGAAGGCCTTCTCCTTCTCACTGCCCCCCGCAGGCGCGCCGCCGGAAGTGGTGGAGTGAAGGGATATGCACCTCTTGTGCCCCAAAGGAGATCGGAGGGGGCCCACAACGGGGCACGCGAGGTGCACGCTGCCCCCGACCCTCCGTTTGAGGCGTTCCATAAAGGGCCGTGCTTTCGAGGATCGAAGGTATTGCCATTTTTTCCTCGGCGGAAGGTCGGCGGAAGTAGAACGAGGCCGCCTCCGCTGGCGGAAGCCGGCGGAGGCTCGGAAGAAGGCGGCGGAGGTCAAAGATGTGCCTCCCATAGGTAAAAACGTTTTTGGGCTCAGGGAGTCCGAAATCGCCCATCTGTCGCGCCCCCCATCGATCTGGTTGACCCAAAAGGGGGTCCAGCTGCAAGGGGGTGGTGCAATAGATCTGGTGCTACAGAGTTGTGGCTTGCAAAAGATTTGGGGCGTGCAGTACCGTCCGGGGCGCAGATGTATTGCCGGATTTTCGCGTGCAGTGCAAAAGGTGCAACGCAAGGCAATACCATTATCTGGCGCAGTACACTTGCACTGCGGTGGGGGCGTCGGTTAAGGAATGCGCCCAGGAGGCTTCGGACCCCGGAGGATTTCTTATCCGATGAGGGCGGCGGTGATACCCATGGCCGCTCCACGGTTGGAGTGCCGCGGGCTTCCAGGCTCTGGATTCCTCATCCACTGCTTCCTTATCCAGAGCCTTTACAAGTTCCCCAAATCTTCATCCACCCTCTTTCAGCTGGTCCCCCTCTGAGGCCACCCAGGATGGACCAGCGCGCAGACGTATTGCTGGACTTCCGCGTGCAATGCATTAGCTGCAATACAAAAACAAAACCGTTCTCTGGCGCATTACACTTGCAGTACAATTGCCCCAAATCTGCATCCACCCTCGTTCAGATGGACAGCCTCTTGGGCCGGACCAGCGCGCAGACGTATTGCTGGACTTCCGCGTGCAATGCATCAGCTGCAACACACGAGCAGAACCATCCTCCGGCGCATCACACTTGCAGTACCCTTGCCCCGAGTCTGCATCCGCCCCACATGTGCAATTACCTGTGCAATACGATGGCCCCAAATCTGCATCCACCCTCTCTCAGCTGGACCCCCTCGTGGGCCACCCGGCATGGAGCAGCGCCCGCGGGTGGGCCCACGCGCAGGGGGCCTCCGCCCCGCAGCGCCCCCAGCGGGGCGGGGCGGCGGGGGGGCCCACCGCGGCGGAGAGGGGCGCGGCGACCGGGCCAGGAGCTCTCCAGGAGCCCCTGAAGCAAGCACACGGCGGAAGGGTGCTGGCAATCCCCTGCCTGGCCCAGACCCGCTCGCCTCGTGGAGAAGGAGGGGGGGGGAGGAGGAAGAGGAGGAGGAGGAGGAGGAGGAGGGGGAGGAGGAGGTGGAGGAGGAGGAAGAGGACGAGGAGGAGGAGGGGGAGGAGGAGGAGGAGGAGGAGGAGGAGGAGGAGGAGGAGGAGGAATGTTGCTGGTCGTCGTTTTCTTGTCAATTGTTCTGCCGGTCGGCGTGGGCCCCCGCACCCCCACCGCACACCCTGTAGAGTAGATCTTGGCTGTTTTGCGTGCCTGGTTCGAGCAGGCGGAGTGTCCCCCATAGGACGCACTGCTGCAAACAGTCGCACTGAGCAGAGGTCAGGAGCTCCCCCCGCCCCCTCCCCCCCTTCCACACAATGTCGAAACACCGAATAGGAAAACGATCACTGGCAATTTCCTGCCTTTGGGGGATCGGTCTTCACTCGTGGGAGCCGTGTCTGCCCTCGTCGTTTCGTCGTTCACCAGCGTCGATGAGCGGATGGTAGTCGCTGACAATGGCGCCGATCTTGCGTCGATTCAGCGTCGATTTAGTGTCGACTGTCGTCGATGAGCGTCGATTCGCGTCGATTTTGCGTCGAGTTAGCGTCGGCGAGCGCCGGTTCGCAAGGGCCAGCAGCGTGGTACACGCGAGGCTCCCTGTGGGCTGCCGCAGAGGAGGGGGTGGGGCCGTGCCGTGCCCGGGCCCCGTGGGCCGTCGACAAAAAAGCAGCTCGGGATCAGAATGTTGTGGGCCTCCCGGATGGGGTCGGGTCTAGGTGGGGCCGGAGGCTCGTGCCGCGTCGACGATGCGGACTCGACGTGGATCCGGCGTGGATTCGGCGCGGGTTCGGCACGGATTCGACGCGGATTCGACGCGAGTCCGACGCGGATTCGACACGGATTCGACGCGGATGGGGCCGCGACGGGACAGGCACGGCCCCCCGAGGAGGCAACATTCTAAGCCTCCCGGGTGGGGTCGGAGCAGATGTGGTCGGAGGATCGTGCCGCGTCGACGATGCGTCGGCGATGCGGCTCGATGTGGAGCCCGATTTGCTTCACGTCAACGTCGCCAGTGCATCGCCCGCGTCGACGATGCCTCGCTAATTACTCTGGATCCTTTAATAATCGACCCCCCCCTAAAAAACCGGACCCCCCCTTCCTTCGCGACATAATTTTCCGGACCCCTCCCGCAGAGGGCGCCTTAATATTCCGGACCCCCCCCAGCAAAATTGCAAGCGCGACGACGACGACGACGACGACGATACGAGAACTACGACTACGACTACGACGACGACGACGACGACAACGACAACGACAACGACAACGACGACGACGACGACGACGACGACGACGACGACGACGACTATGGGCCACCATCCTGCAACGTGTGTACTACGGGCCACCATCCTGGAGTGCCACCCTGCAGATCACTGCCACCGCCGCATCATTGCCACCGCCGCATCATATCGTGATGATGGTGATAACGACGATGATGAGGATGATGACGATGATGTTGAAAATGTTGTTGATGATGATGATGCTGATGATGATGATGATGCTGATGATGATGTTGGTGATGATGAACAAGATGATGACGATGACGATGACGATGACGACGATGGTGGTGATGCTGATGATGATGATGATGGTTAGTACTCCGCGGGCTAGTACCCAAAAGGCGCCCTAATAAACCGGACCCCCCCTGAACGTCGGCTTCAAGAAACGCCTTAATAAAACGGACCCCCCTGCTTCCCCAAAAGGCGCCTTGATAAACCGGACCCGGGGGACGATTATTAAGGGATCCGGAGTAGTGCATCGCCGATGCAATCGCCGACGCATCGCCGATGTACCGCCGGCCTCATCTACTCCGACCCCACCGAGGAGACGTCTAGAGAACCCGATCCCACGGAGGTGGTCCAGCCTTCTGAGGTCCACGTTGCGGCGGGGGGAAACTTGTGGCCAGGCATGGAAAAGCCACCCCAACGCCATGCTCTTTGCGACCACGAGACTGTCTTGCGCGTTCATGGAACGACCCTGTCGCACTCGATTCCCTCTTCAGCCGCGTTTGACCAATGGGCCTCGAGGGTAGGGGGTGCTCATCAGGCTGATTGGGAGTTTCAGTTCCCCTCGGCCTGGCTTGCACACGAGATCGATACATTCGGTGCCACACTGGTGGCCTAGACGCTGTGGATACCACACCCTAGCAGCTGGATCTATAAAAGACAGCTTGAAGGCTTGGCTCGGGTGACCCATGTTTCGATGCTCCTCAGGACGTGTGTTCGCCCAGTGTGTTTTATCACGTGCAGCTCCGCCGATGCCACGCAGCCTGTGTCGGTCATGATCACACCGCCTACGTGGTACTGAAGGGCTTCAGTGGAGAAGCATACGTTGGCGCTAACACGCGTTCTGTAGACCGTCGGCCTTTGCTCCTCACAGCCCGAGCTCCGCGCAGATTTCTTGATCGGCGCTGGGCCCCCCTGGCGATGCCTCCGACTCCACCCCTGGCGCGCTTCGCCAGGGAGGGGAGTTCAGCGCCGATCCAAGGATTCCGCGCGGACCTCAGAAATTACACGCCGGTCGTTGAAAGTAGGTACTTCTGGATTCCCGGATCCCAATCTCCTTCAAGCGCCTTCCTACCTCAAGAATCGACACGCTTTTCCTGTGTCTTGTGATTCCCTGGGGGGGCCTGGACCCAGTCAACTGAATCCGCCTTCCTACTTCAAGTCTTGACCTACTTCTTCCGACCCAAGCGTATGTTTACAGTCAACGCGCATAATAAGGACAAACGACTTTTTCAAGGGTACCCTTGGAACCTTGCCTGCCTCAGCCTCTTCGGCCCGTCCCTCGCAATTTTCGCAGGCCAGTTCCTCAGGTTTCCTGGGGGTTTGGCCGCCTGCCGCCCAGAATGCTTCAACCTCGGCCTCCAAGGGTCTTGCGTCCTTACCACCCGTCCTTACTATACGTTTTCATTGTACTTCTTCCGACCCAAGTGTATGTCTATGCCGCCTGACGCTCCTCTATGGATCGACGTCCTCGTGTGGCACGTGCCAGGCCAAGCGTGCCAGGCCTCCCCGAGCGTGCCCTCGACGGCCCGGGGTGCGGGCAAGCGCCTCCGTCCAGCCTCTCCTCCGAGGCGCTTGCGGTCTGGGCGTAGCTTAAAAGGCGGGCCTGTCCCCATACAGGGGCATTCTGGACGAAGAGTCAAAGATACCCACTATTCAAAAAATCGTCCCCTGACTATTTTTTGGACTACTTTTGAATCTGTTTGAAGATCCCCCCTGCAGAGACCCGGGCCCGACTCCAGTGCAGCACGGTTTTTTGAAGGCAGACCTGCCTTCAAAAAATTGGTCTACTCTGTAAGAACGGTTTTTTGAAGGCAGATCTGCCTGCCAACAAAATCTGTAAGAACGGTTTTTGGAGGCAGGTCTGCCTTCAAAGAGGAAAGACTGGCCTACTCTGTAAGAACGGTTTTTTGAAGGCAGATCTGCCTTCAAAAAACCGTTCTTACAGAGGGGCACGCCTCCGTTGGGAACCCATCTGCGTGCGCATGCCGCAGAAGCACCGGGCCTTCGGCCACACGCCCCGCATACCAGAAGCCAGCGGGTGTGCCGACGAGGCTGGCCGCCGGGCCGAAGCCCGACGCCCTCCTCCCCCCCCAAGCGGCCCCCTCGCTCCCGGCGCCCTCCTCCGGTGCCCCCCCGCCCTCGCGGCCCCCCTCCCGCCTTGCGTTGAGTCGGGCCTGTCCCTCCACAGGAGGAATATGCAAAAATAGTCAAACATAGCCTGGGGACGACTTTTTTTTGCATATGTATATATATATATTAAGGTTTGAATCTGTGTTTGACTAAGTTGAATGTTTCCTCGAAAATCCCTCTGTAGGGGTACAGGCCGGACTTAATCCTTGTGCGCTCCCTCCCGAGGGAGCGGCACGCTGGCGGGCTTCCCGGCGGCGGCGTGTCAATGATATTATCTTCTTGTTCCTTTCCCGAAGCATGGCCAGGCCCTCCCCGGGCCATGAGCTGGTTGACCCGACAAGGGGGTCCAGCGACAAGGTGGTGGTGCAGTAGATCTGGTGCGATATCGATCTGTGGGGTTGCAGTAGATTCGGTGCGGGCAATATGTGTTGCCGGGTTTCCGCGCACAGTGCGTTAGGTGCGATACAGTGCAATACAATTCCCTGGCGCAAGACTTTTGCAATCCACTTGCCCCACACCTATTGCACACCCCCTTTCAGTTGGACCGCCTTTTGGGTCAACCTAGAATGAACTGGTTTGTGGTCAGACCCTCCTCGCAGAGGTCCAGAAGCTCCTGCAGATGCAGGTCGCCTGCCGCGATCGCCTGGCGGAGGCGCAGCAGGGCAGGAACCAGGAGCTGATCCTGCGGAAGAAGGAGGACGCTTGGGCGGGCGAGGGGTGGTGAGGCTGAGCAGGCGTGTTATGTCTGCGGCCTTCAAGTCTAATAGGCCGCAGACATAGCATTAGCACTGTATAGTCTTCTGGCACATCGCACCAGCATCTTATAGTATAAGGTGCTGGTGAGTTGTGCCAGCAGCTGCGGCTCAACGAGAGCTTTCTGGGGGTGCGCGTGTCCACCAAGAAGGCTTCCCGGGGCCGATTGACATGTCGCGTCGGGCTTCGAGTAATAGGGGGTGGTCACTTGGGGGGGCGAAGAAACGTGCTTTTCTCGTACTCTTAGGTGCCCTGGAGGGAGAAGTCCCCGGAGGCCCAAGAGAGGCACGAAAGGCGCACGTCTCTCCCACCGCCCTTGTTATCGCCCCCCCCCCCAGTGGAGTAATACCCATTTAACTACTGGCACATGCCTGGCATGCGCGCCTAGGTCTTGAATGTTTCTCCTGCTCTTCTGGATGAGACCCCTGTCGGGCGCTGCCTGGCTCCTGCCGCTCGGAAGACGAGATGCAACCAGATTTGTGTGCTACCTCCCCCTCGAAATCAAGCGCAAGTTCTTCCCGCGACCTGGCGGCGCCCCAGGACCCCAACGTTTCAATGCTCGCGCCGAAATGAGCGACTGCAAACGCAAACATCTGACCCGTGGGCCGCGTTTTGCGCGTCGACCAGCAGTAACAACTTGCGTTTGCTTCCGAGGCGGGTTCTAGCTGTTCGTGTCGGACGTGCGCCTCCTTCATCGGCAAATGTCACTACGGCAGGTTCGCTTCGTGTCGACTGGCGGCGACCCAGAATCGGTCGATGTAGAACCATTGGACGTTGCGGGAACGGCCGATCGTTCAAGGTGGAACGATCCACGGTGTGTCGGAAAGCAACGCCAGGGTCGTCACGACGCGATCATGCCGTACTGGAGGAGGAGAAAGAAGAAGAATAATAAGATTAATCATATTAAGAGGAGGAGGAGGAGGCGGAGGAGGAGGAGGAGGCAGGAGAAGGAGGAGGAGGAGGAGGAGGAGGAGGAGGAGGAGGGATTGAGAGGAGAAGGAGGAGCAGAGGAGTGCGGAGGAGGAGGCAGGCGTAGGAGGAGAGGAGGAGGAGTAGGAGGAGAGGAGGAGGAGGAGGGGGAAGAAGAAGGAGGAGAGTAGGAGAGAGAAAGGAGGAGGAGGAGGAGGAGGAGGAGGAGGAGGAGGAAGAGGAGGAGGAGGAGGAGAGGAGAGGAGGAGAGGAGGAGGCAGGAGGAGGAGTAGAGAGGAGGAGGAGGAAGAGGAGGAGGGTAGGAGGAGGAGGAGGAAGGAGGAGGAGGAGGAGGAGGAGGAGGAGGAGGCAGGAGGAGGTGTCCGTCCTGCTGACGAGTCGAGCTTGCCGGGGGAAGTGCGACCCAGCGCCGAGCGGCTCCGCTGGAGGCTCCAACGCGCCCCTCGGCGCGCACGGCTCGCGCCTCTCCGGCTCGGCCAGCGCGACGGCCGCAGGCGGCGCCCCACGGAGTCGCGAAGGCTGCCGTGGGGTCGCGGAGGCTCCTCGGGGGGGGGGGGGGAGGCGCGCCAGCTCCCTCCTCCTCCTCCTCCTCCTCCTCCTCCCCTCCTCCTCCTCCTCCTCCTCCTCCTCCTCCTCCTTTCGCGGGGGCGTGCCCCGCTGGGCCTCTGCGCAGCCCAGGCTGCGTCCTCGCTCCGCCCTGGTCGCAGGACGGAGGCGGACTGGATCTGGACCCTTCGGGAGAGCAGGGCTGGGCTCTCCGGCCACGAGGTTTGGCGGGAGCACCCGGCGCCGCCCGGCGGCACACGGCTTCCCACCGACCAACATGCCAGAGCACCCTACCTTTAAGTCGAGCCTGTCCCCCATACAAAGGGATTTTCGACAAAAAGTCACAAAAATGCAAAAATGGTCCCAAAACAGTCGTGGGCCCATTTTTTGAGTATTCTTTGGCCTTTTGGGGGCATTTTTGGGGTATTTTTCCCCACATCCTGAGTGGGGTTCTTGTTTTCCCAGAACACCCTCTCCTTCCCACCCAACTCCCGCTCCATCTTCCATACAGCACAATATTATTCCTACCACACACACCATACCATACCATAGTTCCTACCACACATACCATACCATACCATACCATACCATACCATACCACACCATACGTACCATACCGTACCATACCATACCATGGCGTACCATAGCATACCATACCATATCACACCAATGCCACACCGTACCATACCATACCATACCTCCAGTACCATACCATACCATATCATACTACACCGTACCATACCATACCTACCATACCATTCCACACCATTCCATACCGAAAACCATACTACTTACATGGTTTCGTGCCCCTCCCACCCCTCCAGGGAGGCCCCGCCTGAGCGAGGAGGGTATCGGAATACTATACTATTTACATGGCTTCGTGCCCCTCCCACCCCTCCAGGGAGGCCCCGCCTGAGCGAGGAGGGTATCGGAATACCATACTATTTACATGGTTTCGTGCCCCTCCCACCCCTCCAGGGAGGCCCCGCCTGAGCGAGGAGGGTATCGGAATACCATACTATTTACATGGTTTCGTGCCCCTCCCACCCCTCCAGGGAGGCCCCGCCTGAGCGAGGAGGGTATCGGAATACCATACTATTTACATGGTTTCGTGCCCCTCCCACCCCTCCAGGGAGGCCCCGCCTGAGCGAGGAGTATCGGAAAACCATACTATTTACATGGTTTCGTGCCCCTCCCACCCCTGCAGGGAGGCCCGCCTGAGCGAGGAGGGTATCGGAATACCATACTATTTACATGGTTTCGTGCCCCTCCCACACCTCCAGGGAGGCCCCGCCTGAGCGAGGAGGGTATCGGCAAACCATACTATTTACATGGTTTCGTGCCCCTCCCACCCCTCCAGGGAGGCCCCGCCTGAGCGAGGAGGGTATCGGCAAACCATACTATTTACATGGTTTCGTGCCCCTCCCACCTCTCCAGGGAGGCCCCGCCTGAGCGAGGAGGGTATCCGAAAACAATACTATTTACATGGTTTCGTGCCCCTCCCACCCCTGCAGGGAGGCCCCGCCTGAGCGAGGAGGGTATCGGAAAACCATACTATTTACATGGTTTCGTGCCCCTCCCACCCCTCCAGGGAGGCCCCGCCTGAGCGAGGAGGATATCGGAAAACCATACTATTTACATGGTTTCGTGCCCCTCCCACCCTTCCAGGGAGGCCCCGCCTGAGCGAGGAGGGCATCCGAAAACCATACTATTTACATGGTTTCGTGCCCCTCCCACACCTCCAGGGAGGCCCCGCCTGAGCGAGGAGGGTATCCGAAAACCATACTATTTACATGGTTTCGTGCCCCTCCCACCTCTCCAGGGAGGCCCCGCCTGAGCGAGGAGGGCATCAAGAAAATGGGTCCCACGAAACCGTTAATCTCTTTATGTGGGGAACTCCGTTAGCATAATTTTTTTCCTCGGCGAAAATCCCCCTGCAGGGGGACAGGCCCGATTTAACCCGACCTACAGAGGACAAAGCCGTCAAGCGCCTGCGCGCACGCCTTGCCGCAGCCCTGGGGGGCGAGGAGGGGGAGTGGCCGCGAGCTCCGCACGGAGCCACTCTCATCCGTTGAAGGCAGAGGAAGGCAGAGGAGGGAGGAGGAGGAGGAGGAAGAGGAGGAGGAGGAGGCAGGAGGAGGAGGAGGAAGAGGAGGAGGAGGAGGAGGAGGAGGAGGAGGAGGAGGAGGATACAGCGTGGCTGTAGCGGCAGACGATCCTCGCGACAGTACTCGTGACTCCCGCGACAGGTGGAGGAGGAGGAGGCCGCGGTGGGAGGGGGAGAGGCAGCAACAGGAGAAGGAGGAGGAGGAGGAGGAGGAGGAGGAGGAGGAGGTGGAGGAGGAGGAGGAGGAGGAGGAGGAGGAGGAGGAGGAGGAGGGAGGAGTAGGGGGAGGGTCACGGAGGATGGCGGCGCATATGAAATATGTAGAGCAGGAGGTGGAGGAGGAAAAGCAAGGGAGGAGGAGGAGGAGGCGGGGTGCAAAAAGGAGGAGGAGAATGAGTGGGTTCGTCCTTGTCCCCTCGTGGCGTTCCCTCTTCTGCCCCCTGCTGCCGTTGCTCCTCCGGGGTCGTCCACCTCGGGAGACGCACGGCAGGCAGGGCGCGCAGGGGTAGATGTTCGACATCCCCGGTGCATGGCGTCGGCGACGTTGGGCGATTCGCATCTTCCTCCTTCCTGTCCGAATCAGTGGCCCAAACTTTTCGCCCGAGCCCGCCGGACAGCTTCGGACGGCCATCGCCGCGGCACGCTTTTGGCGTGTCGGGTTGACACGCTTGGTGTCCTTATCGCACGTGTCGACTGCAGTGTTGGCGCCTCGGGAGGATGTTCTTCGGGGGACCACAATTCACTTGGTAGCGCGACTTCGTTCGCTAGTTTTGCGCAAGTGTGGGTCCTTCGCCAGGCTAAGTTTTCCTTAGCATGGCAAAAGCCTGAAACATGCAAAACAATACAGCGGTTGTCCATGAGACGCTCCAGGAGCTGGATTGTGTGGGTGGCAGAGTGGCGTGGTGAGGGTTGGATGCTGGATGATGAGCAACAGGCTGCCGATGTCTCACAGGCGGGTTGGCCTGCAAAGCGTGACTTCGATTCGATCGTGATCTGGAGTTGGCGTGAGTACAAGACACCAGCGGGCCACTCTGTGAGCGCAGCCGTGGACCTCATGCATGGATTCGAAGTGGATCGACGAGGAAGTTCACGAGGCTCCGCAACATGGCGTGGTGAGCCTCTGCGGGGCAGGGAGGGGGCAGTCGCAGCGACGGCAACGGTATACCAGCGGTCTACCGCGCTGCATTGTTGCGCTGGTTCGGCGGATCGCATCAGCTAGTATCGTGTGCACGTGTACACGTCGGTCGTTGAACAATTGTACTTCTGGATATCCAGATCCTAATCTATTGTAGGTGCCTTCCTACTTCAAGGGTCGAGCGGTGTTCCCACCTCCCTCCTCTCCATGGACGGGAGGAGACCAAATATACTTCCAACGCCGTCCTACTTCAGGTTTCTACCCACTTCTTCCGACCGACGGACAGTGGTAGTGGAAATTAGGAAGTCTAGCTTCGCATTTCACGCAGAAGCGTCAGTTTTCGTATCCCTCACAAGTACCCTCTTACTTTTAACCTTGGGGTCAGCACAAACAATGCCGCGCATCTCTATAGATACGCAGTTGCTTGTGGCAAGTGCCGCCATCATGCCAGCGCAGCGCTCACGCGATGACGCTTGGAACGCCGTCCAGAAGGCCGTAACATGTGACATCCCTCGTCTCGATTATTTGAGCGGCTCTCATGCGGTCGGCATGGGCTAGTGCGGTAGCAAACCACATGTTAGTGCCGTCTTTAGCGTCGACGATCGTCGATTAGCGTCTGGGGATCGATGAGGCAGCGCCGATTTAGCGTCGATCAGCGTCGATGTAGCGTCGACTAGCGTCGCTTAGTGTCGGTTAGCGTCGCTCCGCACAAGCCGACAAGATGGCATCGGCGGCTCCCATGAGTTGCCACCGAAGGCTGGATGGGGCTCCCGTGGGGCCGCTTGGGACCCTCTTGGGCTGTCGGGGAGAACTACTGAGCCGTCATGGGCCCGTCGTGAGAGCATCGGGAGACCGTGGTTGGGCCAGCCGGGCCTGTCTTGTGGCATGTTGGAGCCTTCTTTGATTGGCCAATTTCCCACCACCATTACCATAGGTAGGAGGTAGGAGAGAGGAAGAGGAGGAGGAGGAGGAGGAGGAGGAGGAGGAGGACCTCCCATCTCCCTCGTTCAACTTATGGTAGTGGTGGTGGAAAATTGGCCCACCATGCTTGGGGTTGTCCGAGTCAGTCTTCGGAGCTGCTTGGGGGCCGCATTCGGCTCCGTTGGCCCCCGTTTGGCCAGGGCCGTCTCGGAAGCATCCTGAGCCTAGAAGTCCAGCAAATGCACGATACTCCAGATTTCATAATAAAAGGGAGGGGGTCTGGACCCTCCAAGACAAGCTATTTTAGACCCCCCCCCGTGGGAGAACCCTCCAAAACACCGTCCCCAGACCCCCCCAGGCCCTCCAAGATAGCCTGGAAGAGACCCCCCCCCCGAAATGAGACCCCCCTCCCTTTGTTACGAAATCTGGAGTACTCGAACTCCTAAGGGATCCCGCATGGTGCCGGGTAATGCTGGCCTTCCCGGAGGGCCTCTTGGCGTTCTGCCTCGTCGGGTACTGTTGGGTCATCTTGGCGACCCCGGTGGCCCGCCTGGGTCGTCTTGGGAGATGTGGACACTTGGCGACCTTGGTGGCCTGCCTGGGCCGACTTGGAAGATTCGGACATCCTCGGGAAGCCCCAGAG
>CAUYUJ010009357.1:22500-34700 GCA_963575745.1 Prorocentrum cordatum | reverse complement strand
CTCGTCGTCGTCCTCCTCCTCCTCCTCCTGCTCCTCCCCCTCCGCGTTCTCCTCCTCCTCCTCCTCCTCCGCCTTTCTCCTTCTCGTCCTCCTCGTCCTCCTCGTCCTCCTCCTTCTCTTCCCCTTCCTTCTCCTTCTCCTCCTCCTCCTCCTCTTCCTCCTCCTCCTCCTTCTTCTTGTCCTCCACCTCCTCCGTTTTGCTCCTTTCGCTCCGCCCCGCAATCTCGGCGGCTCGCGGCACGTGGCCCTCTTGGGCCATGCCGCTCAGGCCACCTCTCTCCTCGCCTCCTCCTTTGATACGGATGCGATGCGGAGCGCTGTTTTCACGCGGGCCGTGGTGTCTCGTCTGAGGCGCAAGCTCGGGGCCCGGCAGCCTGTCTGCCCGGGCCGCCTGCCCCCCGCGGCACGGCAGCCTGTCTGCCAGCGCCGCCTGTGCCCACGGGGAAAGTGTGCGCGCCGGCCAGTAAGCTGGCAAGCGCGCGACGGCCTCTCACGCCCACTGTGGGGCCGAGAGAAAACGCCACTGGAGGCCCCGCCGCAAAAAAGGCGCGGGTGGGTGGGGCCCCCCCAAAGCGGGCCTCGCACGGAGCCTTGAGCCCAGAGGGGCCGCAGGAGGGAGGCTATGCGCCCGAGCAAAACCCTCTGGTAGGACTGTGGTGACGTCCAAGTTTTGCTCCTCTCGCTCCGCCTCGCAATCTCGGCGGATCGCGGCACTTGGCCCTCGTGGGTCATGCCGCCCAGGCCGCCTCTCTCCTCGCCTCCTCCTCTGATGCGGATGCGATGAGGGGCGCTGATTGCACGCGGGCCAAGGCGCCTCGTCTGAGGCGCGAGCTCGCGGCCCGGCAGCCTGTCTGCCCGGGCCGCCTGCCCCCCGCGCGCTCTGGCGCTCCCCGCCGCGCCCCGCGCATCGCGAGCCACGGGCACACCTCGAGGGCCCTGCCCGCGCTGGAAGGGGGGGCCTAGCCCTGCCTCTCCCCAGCTCTCGTGCGCCAATGGCGCCATGCCTCCGCCTCGGCAGGCGGCCGCTCTTCAGCCTCGCGAGGCTCCCCTTGCGCGTTAGCCGTCGGCCTGTGCGGCCACGTGGGCTACCCTGCGCCTCGAGCCTCAAATGCCTGTTTGCGGCTGCCACGCCTCCTCCTCGGACCGTGGTCAGGTCCGCCTCTGCCATGCTGCTGGCCACGCCCGCCATGTCCCTCGCCTTCCACAGGTAGCCCTGGAACGCATCGCTGTTCCAGCGCCCCCGGCGCCGCGCCAGCGCCGTCTTTGAACGCTGCGCACAGCGCGGATGCTCCGCCGATCCTCAGGCCGTGGGAGCCGAGGTCGTTCGGGTCCACCCCCGTCTGCCGCAGCCGACTGCATCACCGCGCGTTGGACATCTGCTCGCGTCGCGAGCCTGGCGTCATCATAAGCGAAGAGCGGGTCGTACATCCTCGTGCCTGAGAACCTCTCGCGCGCCCAGCCCTCGTATATCGTCAGCGCTTCCACGACCCATGTGTGCCCCTTCTCCGCTGACTCCGCTGTCACTTCCACCCTGAAGTGGTTGCGCCACTCCCCGCGATTGTACTGGTCGGTCTTACTTGCCCTGATCTTGATGACGACCTCGTTCGCCTCGGCCCAGTTCCTGCATGGCTCGCCCGCTGCATTCGGGGCGACGTCAACACCTCGCAGACCCTTGCCGCTCGCGTAGCCGTTCTGGTCACTGGACACGTACTCGCTAGCCCTCAGCAGGAAGAAATAGTCCCTTGTCGCCGCCGCCCAAAGAGCCGCGCCTTCGCGAGACCTCCCCGGCTGCAGCTTCTTCCGAACCCACCGCATCATCTGGGGGGTGACGGGCTTCTTCCGCTTGGCGCACCCGTCTCGCCTCCCGAGGCCATCGATCGCCATCCGGAGCCTTCCTGCCCCCGCCGTCAGGTCGCCCATGCCGAGGGCCAGGTGCTGGGCACGGACCGCGCTCGGGCACTGCCTGATGGCGCCCGCCTTCTTGCGCCCGCGCCAGGTCAGATGGGCGACAAAGTCCAGCAGCAGCTCCTCTTCCTCCCTCTTGTTCGTGAGCGTCACCTCCCGTAGCGGGCTGGTGCCGCGCGCGTGGCAGAAGAGAGACCGTCACTTCCAGCCCAGGCTTTGCGACTTTATGTTCGAACTAACCAGCTTGTCCAAGATGAGATCTACCTTGGCCTTCTCCCAGTCCTCGCGGGTTCTGAGGTCCGCGAAGATCGGGTCGCTGGGCTTGGCCCTGTCCTGGACGGCCTCCGGCCCGAGCAGGCTCGGCGGCTGGTGCTGCGTCGGGCCCCCGCTCTTGCCCTGGCGCTTCTTCTTCTGAGAGGTGGCTCCTGCCTTGCGCTTCTCCGCCTCTTGCGGCATCTGCTCCGCCAGGGCCCAGTCGAGCCATCCTCCCCTCTGATCGGGGTAGCCCCAGGTCCTAACCAGCTTGTCCATCTGCTCCTGCGCCTCCTCCTGCTCCAGGCGCCCGCTTCTCCTGCGGTCAGCTGCCCTGCGGCCGCCATGTCCGCCGTCGTCCGCCTCCCAGTCGATCCTCTGGGCGAACAGCCTCAGGCGCGTGCGGATGCCTCTCGCTCCTGCACCGGCGCCGCCCGAACCCCTGGTGTCGCTGAGGTAGCGCGCCACAGCCTTCGGGTCGATGCCGTCACCGCCTTCCCGGCCCAGGCCGTCCGGGTCCTCGCCTCCTCCCAGCGCGGGCCCGCACCTCACGGGGGCTGCCTGCGAGGCCCTTACTTTGCGTGGCCTCCTGCCTCCTGGGCTCCTCTGCCGCTGGCGCTCCCCTCTCGATCCGACTGGCCCTGGCGCGCATGGCGGCCATGCTCGCTGCCTCCTCCCCAGGGCTGCGCACCAACCGCGCGTCCCTCGTGGCCCTGGGCTCTGCTCCGCTCCTCACCTCTCCTCCCCTTTGGCATCGGGAGAGGCGCTCGCCCAGCTGGCATCGGGAGGTGCTCGCGCTCGCGCCGCGGGCGCGGCGGTGCCGAGCGGGCGGCTCGCTCCTCCTCCTGGTCCTCCTCCTCCTCCTCAGCCACCTCCTCCTCCTCCTCCCCCTCCTCCTCCTTCCACTCCTCCTCCTCCTCGTCCTCCTCCTCCTCCTCCTCTCCTCCTCACACTCCACTCCTCCTCCTCCTTCTCCCTCCTCACTCCTCCTCCTCCTCCTCCTTCCTCCTTCCTCCTCCTCCTCCTCCTCCTCCTCCTCCACCTTCTCCTCCTCCCTCCTGCTCTCCTCCTCCTCCTCCTCCTGCTCCTCTCCCTTCCCTCCTCCTCCTCCCTCCTCTCCTCACTCCTCCCCCCTCCGCCTCCTCCTCCTCCTCCTCTCCTCACCTCCTCCTCCTCCTCCTCCTCGTCCCCCCCCATCCGCCTCTTCTTCTCCTCCTCCTCAGCCATTTCCTCTTCCTACCTTTTCTCCCTTGCTTCCCCCTCCTCCTCCACCTCCTCCTCCTCCTCCTGCTCCTTCTCCTCCTTGTCCTTCTCCTCCTCTTTTTCCTCCTCCTCCTCCTCTTCGTCGTCGTCCTCCTCCTCCTCGTCATCCTCCTCATCGTCCTCCTCCTCCTCCTCCTCCTCCTCCTCCTCCTTCCCTTCCACCAGTCCTTTCTCTTATACATAAACTCTCCCTGTCGCACCCCGAGGCCCGTTTTTAGGGCGGTCTGGGCGTTGCGCCTGAGACCTCCTCACCATTCATGATTCTGCAGTTTCAAAATTGGCAGCAGTTTTACAATTGGAGGCCAGGCGGTTTTCAACATGTGGCTCTCCCCTCAGCGAGGCGCACATTTGCTAGAGCTTCACGGATTGAGGGCGGGTGGTTTTCTTCAAAATGTGGCTCTCGCCATAGCGCGGCGCACATTCCTTTTAAACTTTTGCAGCCGTTTCGCGGATTGAAGGCGGTTCTTTTCCAAAATGTGGCTATCGCCTTCGCGCCGCGCGCATTCGTTTACAACATGTGCAAGGGTTCCACGGTTCCCATTATCAACATACCAACAAATGTCTTGAAAGGGCTCAGGATTATGCGGGCGCAACAGTTACGTTGATTCGCTGTGTTGAAGTCCCAGGAATGGCGACTTGGCGCGATTCATGATCGTCAGAGCGCAGCAGTCAGGTTTATCCGTGGCGTTGGGATCCCAATAGCAATGTTTTGGCCCTGCTTCAGGGTCTTTAAGAGGTTGTCTTCGAACGAGGCAGTTCCCTCAATGGAAATGAACAGTTGTAGGGGTTTATTAAAAAAAAAGGAACTTGGAGGGAGGGTTGATTCCAACGTCCTTGATGACTCTTGGGTTTGCACAGGTCCTTCTCCTCCTCCTCCTCCTCCATTCCTTTTCGTTCTAACATCTCCCTGTCGCACCCCGAGGGCAGTTTTTAGGGCGGGCCGGGCGTTTCGCCTGAGACTTCCTCACCATTTACGACCATGAAGCTTCAACGTCGGCAGCAACTTCACATATGGAGGGCTGGTGGTTTTCAAAATGTAACTCTCGCCTTAGCGCCGCGCACATTCGCTGTACACAGTTCCCAGAACGTCACGGATTGAACGGAACGCGTTTTCAAACTGTGGTTTCCGCCTTAGCGCCGCGCGCATTCTTTCTAAGCATTTGCAAGCGTTCCACGGATTCCCATCATCAAAATACCAGAACTGATGTCTTGGAAGGCTTCAGGATTACATATGATGGTGCAATAGTTACGTGCGCTCGCGGTACTGAAGTTCCAAGAATGGCGTTCTGGCGCAATTCAGGATCGTCAAGGCGCAGCAGTCGGGTTGATCCGTGGCCTTGGAATCCTGAAAGCAATGTGTTGGCATGCTTCAGGGTCTTTAGGAGGGTGCCTTCGAACGAGGCATTTCCCGCAATGGAAATGAACAGTTGTAGGGGTTTATTAAAAAAGGGAGCTTGGAGGGAGGGTTTATTCCAACGTCGTTGAAGACTCTTGGGTTTGCACTGGTCCTCCGCCTCTTTCTCCTCCTCCTCCTCCTCCATTCCTTTTCCTTCTTCTTAGGTTCTCCCTGTCGCACCCAGAGGCGAGTTTTTAGGGCGAGCCGGGCGTTTCGCCCGAGACTTCCTCACCATTTATGACCCTGAAACTTAAACGTTGGCAGCAACTTCACATATGGAGGGCGGGTGGTTTTCAAAATGTGACTCCCGCCTGAGCGCCGCGCGCATTCGCTTTACACATTTGCAAGACCTTCACATATTGAACGGAACGCGTTTTCAAACTGTGGCTCCCGACTGAGCGCCGCGCGCATTCGCTTTAAACTTTTGCAAGAGTTCCACGGATTCCCATCATCAAAATACCAGAACTGATGTCTTGGAAGGCTTCAGGATTACATATGATGGTGCAATAGTTACGTGCGTTCGCGGTGCTGAAGTCCCAAGAATGGCGTTCTGGCATGCTTCAGGGTCTTCAATCTATTAAGAGGGAGCTTGGAGGGAGGGCTTATTCCAACATCTTTGATGATTCTTGGGTTTACACTGGTCCTCCTCCTCTTTCTCCTCCACCTCCTCCTCCATTCCTTTTCCTTATATGGTTAACTTCTCCCCGTCGCACCCCGAGGCCAGTTTTTAGGGCGAGCCGGGCGTTTCGCCCGAGACTTCCTCACCATTTATGACCATCAAACTTAAACGTTGGCAGCCGTTGCATATGGAGGGCGGGTGGTTTTCAAAAATGCGACTCCCGCCTTAGCGCCGCGCGCATTCTGTTCAAACCTTTGCAAGAGTTTCACGGATCCCCATCATCAAAGTACCAGAAAAAAGGTGTCTTGGACAGTTTCAAGATTATGAGGGTGCAGCACTGATGTTCATACGCGGTGCTGAAGTCCCACGCGCGGCGTTCTGGCACGATTCACGACCGTGAAAACGCAACCGTCAGGTTGATCCGTGAAATTGAAATCCCGAGAACAATGTTCTGCCATGCTTCAGGGTCTTCAAACGGTTGTCTTCCAACGAAGCAGTTCCCTCAATGGAAATGAACCGTGGTAGGGGTCTATTAAGAAGGAGTTTGGAGGGAGGGCTTATTCCAACATCGTTGATGACTCTTTGGTTTACACTGGTCCACCTCCTCCTCCTCCTCCATTCCTTCTACTTGTAATTAACTTGTCCCTGTCGCACCCCGAGGCCCAATTTTTAGGGCGGGCCGGGCGTTTCGCCTGAGACTCACCATTTATGACCCTCAAACTTAAACGTTGGCAGCAACTTCGCATGTGGTGGATGGGTGGTTTTCAACATGTGGCTCTCGCCTTAGCGCCGCGCACATTTGCTAGAACGTCACGGATTGAACGGAACCCGTTTTCAAACTGTGGCTCCCGCTTTAGCGCCGTGCACATTCTACTCAAACCTTTGCAAGAGTCTCACGGGTCCCCATCATCAAAATACCAGCAATGGTGTCTTGGAAGGTTTCAAGAGTATGAGGGTGCAACACTTACGTTCGTTCGCGGCGCTGAAGTCCCAATAACGACGTTCTGGCACGATTCAGGATAGTCAAAACGCAACAGTCAGGTTGATCCGTGGCGTTGGAATCCCGAGAACAATGTTTTGGCATGCTTCAGGGTCTTCAAGCGATGAACCGTTGTAGGGGCCTCTGAAGGAGCTTGGAGGGAGGGTTTGCTCCAACATTGTTGAGGACTCTCGGGTTTACACTGGTCCTCCTTCTCCTCCTCCTCCTCCTCCTCCTCCTCCTCCCCCTCCCCTCCTCCTCCTCCTCCTCCTCCTCCTCCTCCTCCTCCTCCTCCTCCTCCTCCTCCCTCTCCCACCCCCCTCCGCCCGCTGGCCCTGCTCGGCGCGGAGGTCCCCGTGTGCGCGACGGGAAGGAAACATGCCCCGGGTCTCACGCGAGAAGGCCAACCGTCAACCTGTACAATAACCCAGACATGATCGCGTCGTAAAGCAATCAAGACGGGCGGTTTTTCACCGTTTTCGGCCTCGGGGGTTCCTCGCCGGGCCTAGGGACCGTCAAAAGACGACCCAGGACGAAAAACCGGTCCCAGGTAAAGGTTCGGGACTTCCGGGGATCCCGTACGGAAAAACTCCAGACGTCGCATGTCTGGGAAGGACGCGCGAGAAGGACGAAAGGGCCTTGGAAGGCCATGGCCACACTTTGCGAGCTGTGCGCGGCCAGCGAAAGCGGCCAAGGATGGACTGAAGGGGAAGTATGCAAGGGGAGGAGGAGGAGGAGGAGGAGGAGGAGGAGGAGGAGGAGGAGGAGGAGGAGGGGGGGGGGGGGTAGGAGGAGGAGGAGGAGGAGGAGGAGGAGGAGGAGGAGGAGGAGGAGGAGGAGGAGGAGGAGGTCCAATGGAAAATTGCTCATCCTTGCTATGCGGGTTGACTGCAGCGACACTGCGTGGTGGCCCACGCGTGTCGCCAGCGCAGCACGCCACGCTGGAGACGACGGGTGCTCGCGCGCGACCTGTTGCGCGGGCAACTGGCGCGCCAACGTCGGCGCAGGCGACACGGTTTTTGATCCGTCGCTCGGATGTGCATCTCGTTTTCTGGCACGCCTCGCTGTGCGCGTCGGGCCACGAGTGCCTGGGTGTGATAGCGATTTCGAATGGACGGCAGGTGCGACGACGACGACGACGACGGCTGCTACGATGAGGGACAACGGCCACAAACGCCAACAGGCCCCCCCCTCGTCTTCGTCGTTATTATCGTGCCCGTGCCCCTTCTCTTCCTCCTTCTTCCCTTCTCCTTCCTCCTGCGTCCACCTCTCTCCGTCCTCGTAGTGACCTCACCGTTCCATCGATTACAGTCATCGGCCTGACCTAAGGAACAACACATAAGGAACGAAGCCCCTTCCTTCCAAGGCATAACGCACAGGGAACAGTGAACCAACAATACATAACGCATAGGGGACGATACATAACGCATGCAAGCCTAAGGAACGACCGAGCCCCTTTTGAAAAGCAAGTGCTCCTTATTCAGGCCGCTCGCTCCAGCCCACCGTTAGAAGACCACCCTTAAGCGAGGGAGAGGCGAGGCAGCGGGGGGAGGGCCCTTTTGAACCTTGACGACGGCGACGGCGACGACGGCGACGGCGACGGCGACGGACGACGACGACGACGACGGACGACGGCAACGTCGACGACGACGACGACGACGACGACGACGGCGACGACGAAGACGACGGCGGCGGTGGCGGCGGCGGCGGCGGCCGCGCCCGCGGGGACCCCAGACCCCCGACGTCGTGACTTTTTCCACAACGTCGACCCCGAGAGGTCTCGACCCGTTTCCCGGGCACGGTTCTCCACCCCGAGTCACTTTCTGACGGTCCAGAGGCCTGGTGAGGGTCACTGGAGGCCGAAACTAACAAAACACCTCCCGTCGTGATTTTTTCACAACGCGAGGGGGTCTAGGGCTAAGGCCTGCGAGGTGGTGTCCATCACGCCCGAGAAGGCGCTCCTCACCCCTGAGAAGGCGGCCTTGGTGCGCTCCGAAGTGGCCTCGCGGGCGGCAGGCGCCGCGCTCGAGGCTCGAGGCTTTCGAGGTTTGATGTTTGAGCTGTCTCTGGGAATCTCTGAGCCTCTGATGGCCGTCCGAGCCGAACCACCGACGACTGCGACCAACGTCTCGATGCAATCCCAAACATGATCGCGTCGTCAACAAAAAGTAAGGCGGGCGTTTTTTCACCGTTTTCGGCCTCGGGGGGTCCTCGCCGGGCCTCGGGACCGTCAAAAGACGGCCCAGGACGAAAAACCGGTCCCAGGGAAAGGGTCGGGTCTTCCAAGGATCCCGTATCGAAAACATTAGGACGTCGCATGTCTGGGCTCCAAGCTATCCGCCGTCTTGTCTGGTTTGTTGTTGCTGTATATGATTTGTTCATTTCTTTCCCATGCGCGGCCCCGTAAGTCCCGACCTCTTCCCCAGGGAAAATGTTCCGCCTCAGATCCGTTCCTGCTGGCCCCTGGTCCCGATGACTGGCCCCGAGAGGCCACGACCAAGGCAAAACGCCAGGATGCAACAACAAACCTCGACCTGCACCCTCCGCACCTTCTGCGCGGAAGGCGCTGCTGCGGTGCGGCCGCTGCAGCCGCCGCGGCCGCCGCGGCGGCCGCGGCAGCGCGGCACTTGCCGCGCGGAAGGTGCAAAAGGCGCAGGGCGAGGGAGGAGGAGAAGGAGGAGGAAGAGGAGGAGGAGGAGGAGGAGGAGGAGGAGGAGGGGGAGGGGAGGAGGAAGGAGGAGGAGGAGTTGAAGGATGAGGAGGAGGAGAAGGAGACGAGGGGCAGGAGGAGGAGGACAGGAGGGGAGAGGAGGAGGAGGCGGGAGGGGAGGAGGAGGGAGGAGGAAGGAAGGATAACGAGGGGGAGAAGGAAGAGGAGAAGAGAGAGGAGGAGGAAAGAGGAGGAGGAGGAGGAGGAACAGGAGGGGGAGGATGACGAAGAGGAGGATGAGGAGGAGGAGAGGAGGAGGAGGAGGAGGAGGAGGAGGAGGAGGAGGAGGAGGAAGAGGAAGAGGAGGCGGAGGAGGAGGAGGAGGAGGGCCAGTGTAAACCCAAGACTCATCAACGATAATGCAATCAACCCTCCCTCCAAGTTCCCTGGTCATCGGCCCCATACATTAATTTTCACTGAAGGGAAGTGCCCCGTTGGAAGTCAACCATTTGAACATCCTGAACCTTGCCAGAACACCATGCCTGGGACTTCATCGCCGCGAATCCTTATAACTGTGGCGTCTCGAAGATCCTGAATCGCCCCAGAACGCAATTCCTGAGGAGTTATTTAAAAGGAGGAGGAATGGAGGATCAGGGAGGAGGAGGAGGAGGAGGAGGATGCGGAGGAGGAGGAGCAGAGGAGGAGGAGGAGGGAGCAAAGAGGAGGAGGGAGGAGGAGGAGGAGGAGGAGGAGGAGAGTGGACGAAGCCTTGGGGGAGAAGGAGGAGGATGAAGAGGAGGAGGAGAGGAGGACGAGGAGGAGGAGGATGAGGAGGAGGAGGAGGAGGAGGAGGAGGAGGAAGAAGAGGCGGGGGGAGAGGAGGAGGAGGAGGAGGAGGAGGAGGAGGAGGAGGGTGGATGAGCAGGAACGAGGAGGACCCCTTCCCCTCAGGACCCGGAGGGCCTGGGGCCTGGTGCTCTGAGGCGGCAGGCGGCACCGCGCAGGCGGTGGCTCGACGCAGCCGCCGAACCCTCGGCCGCCGTTGCGCCGCCCCCCGCGCCGCCCGGGGGAGGGGGGCATGCTCCCTAGGAAGAGGCTGCTTCTTAGACGGCGCCGGCCCTACGTCTGCAGACCAAGCCCGCGCCTCCTAAGAAGCAGGGGTGCTTCTCAGAAGCTTTCCCCCCTCCCCTACCCCAGACCCCCGACGTCATGATTTTTTCATGACGCGACCCCCAGAGGTCTGGACCCCTTCCCCGGGACCGGTTTTTCGTTCTGAATCGTTTTTTGACGGTCCCGAGGCCCGGTAAGGGCCCCTGGAGGCCGAAAATAACGAAAAACCTCCCGTCGTGATTTTTTCACAGCGCGAGGGGGTCTGGGACCCCTCTCTACGCGGGGCTGACAGGTGTCTCCTCCGCGCCGGCGCCGCCGCCGCGCCGGCACGCCGCGCCAGCAGGCCGTGCCCTCCCGCAGTCGCCAGGCGCCCCGGCACCCTGCAGGCGCGGGAGGCAGCCAGTCCAGTGAGCACATGCGATACGAAGCCATGCCACGAGAGATCTGGGGGCACACCACATTTTTTTTTGGTCTGCGGGTCGAGAGCGAGCCTCTTCCGGTTAAGAGCTAGGCGGGGCGCGCAAAGCACCAATTGGGGAGACAGGGCGCGGGCGGGCGGGGCCTCAGGCGGCCGGAGGGCGCGGGGTGCAGGCGGTGCCGAAGAGCTTGCACAGGAAAGGGTGCGCCTTGGACAGGAGCCGGCGGCGAAGTCCGGCACACCCCAAGCATGCGACGCCCAGGCTTTTTCCATACGGGGCCCCTGGAAGCCCCGACCCTTTCTCCGGGACCGCTTCATCATCCCCAGACCCCCGACGTCATGATTTTTTCATGACGCGACCCCCAGAGGTCCCGACCCCTTCCCCGGGACCGGTTTGTCGTCCTGAGTCGTTTTTTGACGCTCCCGAGTCCCGGCGAGGGCCCCCAAAGGCCGAAAAGTAGGAAAAACCTCCCGTCGTGATTTTTTCACGACGCGAGGAGGTCTGGGTTCGGCGGTCCCGAGGCCCGGCGAGGGCACCGCGAGGCCGAAGACGGCCGAAAACCCGACGTCCTGATTTTTCAACGACGCGATCGCGCCTGGGTCGGCCGCCCCGATTGCAGGGGCCCCAGGACACACAAAGAAATACACACAAATAAAGATATCCCCCATATTTTCCAATACTTTTCGGGCTTTTGTCCTCCCCCCACTGCCCATGTTTTCGCATATTTCCTGGGGAATCGACGATTCATTGTGTCTTTTGTTTTTGTTGTTGTTGTTTTTTTCCTCCTGACCGATCTCTCTCCGCGACGCGAGCGCGCCTGGGACCCTCCCGTCGACTCTTGAGGCCTCCTCTGCGCGTGGCTGCCGGAGCGGCCAAGAGGGGGGTGTCCAAGAGGGGGGGGGGTGCAAATCATGACCGGCGGCATGTGCGCGGCCCAGCGGGGGGGCCAGGGACGTCATAAGATAAGAAGAGGCGCCACGAAATCTGGCGAGATATCATGGCCCACGCCATGATATCCACCCCCCCCTAGTCGTCACCCCCCTCCCCAGACCCCCGGCGTCATGACTTTTTCATGACGCGACCCCCAGAGGTCTGGACCCCTTCCCCGGGACCGGTTTTTCGTTCTGAATCGTTTTTTGACGGTCCCGAGGCCCGGTAAGGGCCCCTGGAGGCCGAAAATAACGAAAAACCTCCCGTCGTGATTTTTTCACAACGCGAGGGGGTCTGGGACCCCGGAGGCCGAGAATAGGGACCCCCCCCAACGTCGTGATTTCTTTGACAGCGCAAGGGGGTCTGGGTCGCTCGCCCCGTAGTCCCTAGTCATCACCCCCCTCTCTTCCGCCCCCGATGGCTGCCGGCAGCCCCTTCGCCCCCGGGGGCTGCGCGCGCGCCCCGCCCGGCCAGGCCCGCGAGAGAGAGAGAGAGAGAGCCCCGCCGCCGGGCGGCGGGCGCCTCCGTGGCGGCCTTGGCGAAGTCGGCGGCCTGGGGGTGGGTGGGCACCGCTCCCCTCCGACCTCCCCCCGGCTCTCCTCGTCCTTACTCCTCCTCCTCCTCCTCCTCCTCCTCCTTTTCCTTCTCCGCCTTCTCCTCCTCCTCCTCCTCCTCCT
>CAUYUJ010009357.1:0-17500 GCA_963575745.1 Prorocentrum cordatum | reverse complement strand
CCCTCTGTCGAGGTACGTGCCTTCTCTCCACCCCTACCTCCTCGGCCCAGCCTCCCCCGTCATTCCCGCTGGCTGTAAGGTGGGCGCGGCAATTATGTAAGGGTTTTGGAACATGTCCCCTAATGTGTGTTGCCAGCTGTAGGCCCGCTCTTCGGTTCCTCAGTCGGGGCGCGCCTTAGTCCGAAGAAAAGTGGGGACAGGTATAAGTAACCGGAGGAAGATGGATAGTGAGCGTGCTCGGCCCTAGGGGAGCACCGTGGGTAGCCTTGCGTAAGGCTAGAGATAAAACGCTCAGCGCAGTACATGGGCTAGCACAAGTACGGCTGGCCTGTTCTTTTTATACAGAATGTGAAAATCAAATGTGCAGGGCAGAGTGGGCAATGAAATGACGATACCAGAGTGCCTCGCCCCCCCGCCCCGAAAACCTTACTCCCCACGCCCCGCATTACAAGTAGTTATGCGTATTGTTGGCAGAGTGGTCTGCTCTTGAAGAGATGGCACCAGCAGTATGAGGAAAGTGTAGCAATCTCTGAGTCGGGGAGGGGACTGTGTTCTACGCGTGACGGGCGATCCACCCGACATGCATCGCTGCGTGCGTGAAAAGTTGAGCACTTTTGATTCGGTCATGTAAACGCCGACTCGTGCAGGTGACGACGGTTTGTTCGATTTATGTTCGGGGGGCTACTGATCGGAGAACTCGTCGACCTATAACGATGTCAACCGAGGCAAAATGAGCAGCGTACTGACGGGATGATGTATGCAAGCCCAATGTATGGTGCAATGAGCTATGCGCCTCCCCAGTGCCTTACCCGAAGCATGCCCCGTAGAGCTCCCATGCCTGGTGTGGGGCGGGCCATGAGAGTAAGGACAGACTCTGGTGTAGCCCTCCAGCCCTTCCCCGAGGTATGTCCCCAGGGCCCTCTCCCATTCGGGGTGTGGGGCTGGCTGCTATGACTGAATGGTGAAAGGGTCAATGCTGTATTGTAGTCTGTGCTCCCTGCTTTTGGTGGTCGTATTGTAGCTGGTGGTGGTGGGGGTCCTTGCTGGTGGTTGGGAGACATGTTCGTCGGTGGTCAATGATAATCGCTTCGTGGGAGCTTGTCGACGTAAGAGCTTGCTCCGGTGGTGCTACTTACCGTTGGACTTGTGGTCCGTGTCGGTAAGACGGATGTGGTGGTGGAGCCTCGTGCTGGTGGGTGAGGTTGTTGCCGGTTGGCTGCAGGTCTGGTTGGATGCACTCCGTGTGGTGGAAGTGCTGGAAGTCATTGATGGGCTGGATCGTTGTCGGTTGTTGAGGTCGTTGCTGGTGAGGTCAGTGGTGGAGGTAAGTCTGCTTTGGTGGGTGCAAGTGCTGGTTAGAAGTCAACGGACCAGGTTGGTGCTGGTGCTCGCAGTCATGCTGGGAGTGCTGTTTCGAAAGCAAGGTGTGCAACCGAGAAGTCATGCAAGCACAAGTGGGGCCACGCCGCGCCCCTCCCCGAGGCGTGCCCTCTGGGGCTCCCCATGTCGGGCATGGGGCGGGGCGCGTCTGATCCGCATGTTAGAGTGGAGAACCATGCTCCTGGGAACGTTGACGAGTAGTGTAATTCGCCCGTCAACCGGTGTCAATGTTGAAGGTGAGATTGCAAGGTGTGGTAATCCGCCGACCCTGTCGGCGTGTGTGAGGGGCTTTTCCGTTCGAGACGTCATCCCCGTTGTTCGTTGGTCGTCGTCTCTGTCGTCCCCCTTCCTTGCGCCTGGAAGCCCCAAGAGGCCCCCCCCCGCCACATACGAGAACGCATGGGTCGCCCTCCAGGGTCGGCGGCACCGGCCGCAAGGCCTTCGCAATATGGAAGAGGATGATTGCTGTGCGGAGAAAAAACTTATGTTGCTCCTATCGTGCTCAAAGGCCGCATCCCAGAAATGATCTCGAGCACCGGGAAAAGTGTCGAAAGAGTGTCGAAAGAGTGTCGAAACAGTGTCGGACGAGTGTCTCCCAGGGCCCGACACGTTGAAACCCTCGAGTTGTTGTGTACTTTGCTGGCGCTCGAAATTCTTTCTGGTGATCAAAGCTAAAGTAGGTTGGAACATCATAAAAATGAGCAAGTGAGATCGCGCATGCGTGACTGGCGCCGCTCTGAGCCCCTCCCCGAGGTATGCCCCGCAGGGCTCCCGTGCTGGGTGTGGGGCGGGCTGCGTGCTTGAACTGCTGTCTGCTGTTGGGACTGTTGAGACTGGGCGTAGTGCTGTGGTCGCAGTGGGCGTCGCAGTGGGCGTCTGTTTGGGCGTGGAGTTGGTCGTGACACTCGTCGCTGCGCTGACGCAGTTTCCTGCAGAGTGGGCGTGTTGCTTGCGAAGACTGTGCGAGGGCCAGCCCTCAATGCTGGCGCGTGGTCTGGAAGTCGGTCTGCTCGTGGGGTACTTGTGCCTCGCCCTAAGGCATGTGCGAGTCGATGTAAGGGTACGAGGAGGAGGAGGAGGAGGAGGAGGAGGAGGAGGAGGAGGAGGAGGAGGAGGAGGAGGAGGGGGGGGGAGGATGGATGAAGTGTAGTCAGAATGAGGTGCAGATGCTGCGTAATATGTCAGGGCCAGTGCCTAACTTCGCCGTGAAGGGTCTGCATGGGCTCGTCGGTAACGTTGTACATGGCGGCTGCCGGGCCGTGCGATACGCATTGGCATCTGCTTCTGTTGCGTCTCGATGGAATCTACGTGACCAATGCTGGAAGGTGTGGGGCCTTGACTCTTGCCGGTGCTTGTCGGCTTGCCCAATGCGCACTGGCCGAGATCGATAGCTCTCGTCGCCGACGCTACTGGAGTACTTGCCATCCTTTGGGCGCGCTTGGGTGCCATCTGGGTTTGTCTGAGAAAAGGATAGCTGGTGTCTGCGTGTGCTTGGCAATAGTAAGATGTAACATCATGTCCTGTGGGCGTCTGTTGGTTGCTCTCGCGCGGAAGAGCTGTTGGGTCGATTGGTTAGGTGCGCCCCGTGGCTCTGTGTCTGTCCTGGGTGTCGTTGAGGCTGTCCGTGTGTCGTTGGGTGGTCTTGCAATCATAGCTGCTACTTAACCTTGTGATTCGTTGGGCCTCGATGTCAGTCACCCCTGGTGCTTTTAGGTCGAGTGGTGAGCCGCTCTCATATTCACTTCTGATGCACGTGTATCCCTGCATAATGCAAAACTGCTTCATATGCTGCCGAAGGTCGTTGTGGCACCTAGCGTGGTGAAGTACAAATAGGATGTAAGTCGGATTTCTCTTGTTGTCGGTGAGGGGTTGTCTGCCTGTAGTCTGTGAGTCAGTGGTCGTGGTTGGTGGGTTGGGTGCCCTACATTGCTCCTGGGCGTGTCGCTTGTTGTCGGCTGGGTTGATCGCTTGAATCGTCGCCGTATCTGCGCGTAGCCCCTTGTCTGTGTTAGTAGCTCGTGTGTCGCGTCCGTCGCCCAGCTGCAATGCTTGTGGGGTTTCGCGTGGAATTGGTGGCGCATGCTGCATGTAGCGTTTTGGCGAACGTGCTACTCTATACCGTTGGTGCGTAATGAGTCCCTGCCGGGTGGAAAACTGAAACCTGCAGACGCTGTCGTCGACTCTGCTTGCGATGTGGTCCTGCAATGGGTGCATCTTGGCACGGTGGGCTCTCCCATCCCCAGTCGTGCTGGAAATGTACCCGCGCTCGTGGCGGAAGTCTACAGCTTGCTGTTGTGGTGGTGCTGGCGTCGAGGAGTCGTGCTCGAAGTTTAGTTGCCGTGCGTGCTGTTGCCGCCGTGCCGCGCGCTGCTGGTCGAGGTCCGTTGTGTGTGCTCTGAGCTTGGCTTTGTCTAATTGTCGCAAGCACTGTGGAAGTGCGTCGTGTAAATATTCAAATCATCGCGCCGTGGTCCACTGTTGCCGGGGGTCGTCCGTCTGCGTTGCAGTGGTAGCCGACCATCTGACATCAAGTGCTACCATTTGGGCCCACTCAGATGTGTCGTCGGTGGTGGTGGTCGTGTCTGGTGCAAACTGTTTGTTCGTGCGTGAGGTCAAGGAGCCGTAATCGCATGTGTGGTGCGTTGGGAAATCGCCTTGCAATGTATTTGAACCGTGTTGGTCGCATCTCGTCATCGAAGTCAATTCGTTGGGCAATTGTGTAGGTGCTGGTCGGTTTCATGTGGGTCGCTGGTTTGTAAGATCTTTCTAGCGTTGCGGTCAGGCTGGTTCCTCGCGGTGTTGAGCGGTGCTGCGTTAGCCTTGCTGAGTGGGTTCCAAGTTTCGGCTTGGTACAAGAGGTGGCAGTTGGCAACCGTGTCAGCTAGCTGTGCCTTGGTACTGTTCCTTAGTCAGGTGTGTTAGAAGTGTGCAATCCTGAACGGTGCCAAAGCTGCTCGTTGCTCGGTGACTTGATGTGCTGCGCGGGCGGCTGTGGCACCTGCCGTGCTAAAAGGAGTGCCAAAGTAGCCGTGCACGTGTGCGGTGGGTGTGCTGTTCCCGGGTGGGACAGTCAGTGGTCGGTGTGTTTCCTGCGTGGGGTCCCTGCTTTGCTCGATCTGGCCCTCTGTCTGCCAAGTGCAGGGTGGGGGCCTGGCTTGCGCGGCTTCTAGTTGCGCTTGGCGCCGTGGCACATGGGCGCTGCGCGCGTGTCTGCTGGCGGAAAACTCGATCATGTGGACGTCCAGCAAGCCGATCTTTCTGGCTTGTGCTAGCACTAACGTGTCGTTACCGAAGGCGATGTTGGTGGCGGACATGTCCTCTTCCGTGCTGATGCGGTGGAATGCTGAGAGCTGCTGTTGGGCGGGTGTCAGTAGTTGGACGGTGTGCGGTGGGTTGGATGCGCTGCTAAATCGTTGACCGGCCGTGCACATGGGAGGTTGCACATGGCGTCTGCTAGGCCGTTGCCAGAACTTGTGCCTTTCGTTGGGTGAGCTGTCGGGTTTGAGTGCTCGCAAGTGAAGTGAAGCGCGCGGCAATGCCAAATTATCGGTGCTTGGAGGTGATGGTCGCGGCCGCGTGTGCTGCGCGTTCCCAGTGGGCTGAGTGCGGCTTCCGCCAACGGTGCAAGAGCTGGTGGGACGTCGTTGTACTTGTAGTATGCTGCATTGTGGCCGTTTGGTTCTGGAGATACATACTTTCCCAACGCAGCTTCGCGTAGTACTGTCTGGAATGCTGCTGTCAACTCGATGTAATATCGAATCGTGTAGCATTCGTTCGTGCTGAGGTAATCGGTCGTAAGTGTAGCTGTGTATGCTGCAAATGCAGTGGGTCTTCCTGGTGGACCACCATATTGCGTGGGTCGCAATACTTTCGCTAGCAATGCGTTAAGGTTCTGTCCTCGGAAGGTGTAGTGTAGTTCGGGGGTCTCTGAGGCCAGGGGGATGGATCTGTATTGGATGGCTCAGCTGGTTGCGCCCTGGCCCTCGTGTGGTGGTATTGCGGTGCCACGTTTCCAGAGCGAAGGTTCTTGCTGTGTCAATGGTGCTTTGAAGAGTAAAGGGTGTACGTGTCTGGCTGTGCTGCTGGGTGCAGCATTGAGAAGACAAATGCTGGCTCTGTCGACCCCGGGTCGCTTTCCACGTTTGACTTTCTTGACGATAGTGATCGCGCGTGGCTGCGAGACCACGCAGCCCAGCAAGGGTGGAGTCATCGGCGTGCCTAAGGTGTTGTTGTGGAATGCTTTGGTGCTGTCGTTGTCAGTGATGCTCGCTTCTTCTTGTTGTGCGAAATGTCTGGTGGATTCGTCGCCTTCTTGTTGGTCGTTGTCCGGTACCTTCCCAATCATCTGTGGGATATCGCTTGTGCTTTGGCCGCTCTACTCCAACTATCTGTTCCATATGGTAATTCTGCTATCGTGTGTTGCTATTCCGCCCAATGGTCGTGGAAATCGCGTAATTTGTTGAAAGGGCTTTACCGTGTTGCGATCTGATTTGATCGGTCTTGCCTGCGCTGGTGTGCCAGTGGGTTACGTACTCTTGCGAGGAACGTTCGTGCTGCTTACTGCCCACAACTGATGCTGTCGTGCGAAGCGGTGTCTAGGGCAACGTGTAATTGACGTGTGCGCTGGTCTGCTGGCCTGCCCGTCAAGTACTGCTCGATGTCCTGATTGAGCTTGTAGATCGTGGTGCTCGTATTCGTGTGTCGCTCTGGTCGTAGTTCAGCCATGGCATGTCTGCGTACTCTTATCAGCTTTGTGATACCATGGCTGATGTATGTTTGGCGTAGCGTGAAATCGTTGATGTTACGCACTCCGTAGACGCTGCGTGAACTATTTTCGTTATGTTGTGGTGATGGTCGTTGATTGGTCTCTCCCATGGTGGGAGTGGGTGCGTGTCGACTAGGGTTGCACAGTGTGCTTGCTGGGCAGAGTTTTGCATCTTTGTTGGATCCCAAGGTGGTTGTCACTCGTGCTGTGGATCGACATGGTGTATTTTGTGTTCGCTGGTTACGTATACGGGGTAGTGGTCGCCGTTTGTGACTACTGGATCGTGCTGCTGTTCCACGTGCAGATCACTAACGACTGGCAGCTGGTCGTTGCTTTGCTTGGCGGTCTTGCCGTTGGTTTTCTCCAATAATGTACAGGTAGGCTCGTGGCTGATGACCGCGTCGGCGCATGGGTGCAGTTGCCGATTTGCAAGCGGTGGGGTGCTGCCTGTGTTTGGTGTCGATCGTGTTGATACGTGCGTTGCAGTCTGCTGGGGTGATGGGTGTGGGGGGGGCATTTTTCTGGCTAGCTTTAGGTCGGGCCTGTCCCCCTACAAGGGGATTTTGGGTGACAAATTATAGCAGAACCGAAACATGATCAAACAATGCTCACACATAGGCACAATTCGTCCCCATGCTATTGGTTGGACTATTTTTGAATATGCCTCCTGTAGAGGGACAGGCCCGACTTAAGGCTAGCTCGTAAAAATGTTCCCGCCATCTGGTGGTGTGTTTTGTGTCGTGTTGGGTGTCAGGCGTATATGATACGCACAGTGTATCGCTGAGAAGAGGTGCGGGGAGCTTGATGATGAGTAGTCGGTGTGACCAATGGAATACTCGAAAGTGGTTGTACTTAAAATTGAGCTGTCGATTTGGTGTAGTCGCGTATAAAGTGACCGTGATGACTAGTCGGGTGCATCCGAGCTTGGCTGGGTGCTGAGCAGTAGTGCGCTGCATGAACAACTATGCGGGACAGTAGTCGCTCTTTGCTGTGGTCCCCTGTGTCACCATGAGGCGAGCCTTCTGCAGCAATGCTTGCGCTCGTAAATGCTGTCCGCGGGTCATGTCGTCCAGAATGTATCGGTCATGAAACTTTTGTCCATGGCTGGGGGCATCCACATTCGCTTCTGGGCATTGTAAATCGCCAGCTTGAAATGAACTGCTTTGGTGCTCGTATCGTCTATCAAACTTCTTGCTGTGGTCGCCGTTGCTGCGTGCTGTTCTGGATCGTATTGGTGACACATGCCCTTCGCTCTGCTGAAGTGTGCGTTTGGTAATGAACGTCGTTCGTCGGTATCATAGGTACGCACAACACTCAGTGGTGTGATGTTTCTGGTGCGTCGTCGTCGTCGTCCTCCTCCTCCTCCTCCTCCTCCTCCTCCTCCTCCTCCCCCTCCTCCTCTTGCTCCTTCTTCTCCCTCGGAAAAAGGGGGAGGCGCCCCGATGCCCGCAGGAGCGCGGTGTGGCGAGGAGGGCTGCCCAGCAGGGGCGAGGGGGAGGAATTGGGCGGGGCGCGGGCACCGCGGGCGCGGTAGCGCAGGAGGTGCAATGCCCACAGTGGGAATCGAATTGAATCGAGACCGGGGGCATCAGGTCATATTGTCCTCGTGAGAAGCCTGGCCGCTCCTGGCGAGCTTCAAACAATGAAGGAAGTGAGAGAGGCACAACCGAACTCTGGGCTCGAGTATCACAGGCTTGGCCCTGAAGAAAAGTCTGGCCAGGCTTGATTTTGAACCGCGCTGGTGGCGGTCCGATCTGTGGCTACTTTTTTGGTCGCGACCGCGGCGAGGAAAAGTCGGGCGGCGTTCAAGATAGTGCACACGGGCAACGACCTAAATTAGCGCAGCGGAAGAGGAAGGCGAAAAGCAAAGAACAAGAACGAGCACGAGAGACAAACAGGAGGCGAACCTCACTGCCGCTCAGAGGAGCGCAGGCACCAGGAGGAACTTCTGGGCGACGTAGATCTAAATGGCTACGCCCCTCTGTGCCTCTCACCAGTTGGCAGCACAACTCTGCCTGCCACGATCCCTTGGGAACCTGTCGGGGCGCTTCGCGGCCCTACAGGGGCTGGCCAGGGCACTGTGACAAGGGGGAAAAGGGAGGTCGGACGGACGAGGAGGGGGGGAGGACAACCGAAGGCGGGGGCGGGAACGCCCACCCGACGAGGTACAGTCGGACTTGATTGGACAGGACGCGCGAGAGGACACGTGACCCTTCCGAGGGCTACATCGCCACAGGGCACAAGGGTACCCTCGATTTGGCAGGGTCGACCTACTAATCCGGGCCGGCTGTATGCGGGACCCCCGCCTCTCCCCGCGTCTCTCAGGAAAGCCGCGGCGGCGGGTTGCTTCGGCCTCGCTTGTCGACCCCCGGGTGCCCTGGCCAGGCTCTGGGGCCGTCCGGGCGCGACCCGGGACGACGCGCCACTTCCTAAAATCCGTGGGGCGCACCTTTTTCACACCCGGCGATTTCGCTGGTCTTCGGGCCCTGGGGCGCTCCGCCCCGAAGGATGACAGAAAGATGGGGTCTAGGGCTTTCGCAGGGCTCGAGCTCAACAGTGCTTTTCGTTATCGTTTTCCTTCGATCTGTCTTCCTTCTTCTGCGAAGCGAGATCGAAGCGAAAACGGCCCGCGAAACCGCCGAATTGAACACCGCTCAGCTCGAACCGTGGGCTCTCGTCGTGATTCCTGCGATGCTGCACTTTTTTGTTTCTCGCAGCGTCGGATCTCAGGGGCCACCAGGGAGAGGAGGAGGAGGAGGAGGAGGAGGAGGAGGAGGGAGGAGGAGGAGGAGGAGGAGGAGGAGGAGGAGGAGGAGGAGGAAGAGGAGGAGGAGGAGGGGGAGGAGGAGGAGGAGGAGGGAGGAGGAGGAGGGAGGAGGGAGGAGGGAGGAGAGGGGAGGAGGAGGAGGAGGGGAGGGAGGAGGAGGAGGAGGAGGAGGAGGGGGAGGAGGGGAGGAGGAGGGAGAGAGGAGGAGGAGGAGGAGGAGGAGGAGGAGGAGAGGAGGAGGAGGAGGGAGGAGGAGGAGGGAGGAGGGGAGAGGGAGGAGGGAGGAGGGAGGAGGGAGGGAGAGGAGGAGGAGGGAGGAGGGCGGAGGGAGGAGGAGGAGGAGGAGGGAGGAGGGAGGAGGGAGGAGGAGGAGGGAGGAGGGAGGAGGGAGGAGAGAGGAGGGGAGGAGGAGGAGGAGGAGGGAGGAGGAGGAGGAGGAGGAGCGAGGAGGGAGGGAGGAGGGGAGGAGGAGGGAGGAGGAGGAGGAGGAGGAGGAGGAGGAGGAGGAGGAGGAGGAGGAGGAGGAGGAGGAGGAGGAGGAGGAGGAGGGAGGAGGAGGATGGACGAGGAGGGTCCAGACCTCCGGGCCTCCGGAGGGACACCACGCGTTGCACAGACCGCGGCCTCTCGGAGGTCTGGGCCCCTGTCTTTGCCTCCACGGGGCCCCTGGAAGTCCCGACCAGCTTGCCCAGCGACGCTCTCCCACCGGCGGCGACGCCAAAGGCGAATAGCCCAGGGGCGGGCATTACACCCAGAGATCCAACGTCTTAAAAAAATCACGACGGAGATTTTTCGCAATTTTCGGCCTCGAGGGGCCCTCGCCGGGCCCCGGGACCGTCAAAAAACGACTCAGGATGAAAAACCGGTCCTGGGGAATGGATCGAGGCTTCCGGGGACCGCGCGTTGAAAAAATCACGACGTCGGATCTCTGGGCACGTATTCGCCCGGGAGCCTTGTCGAAGACATGGGTCATCGTCGCCCTTGCATACATGTGCTGCTCTCCCCGGGCCATTCGCCACTATCGTCGCCTCTGAGACCAGCTTGCCCAGCGCCGCTCTCTCGTCCCGAGCTGTTTCTTCGCGCTCCTGGGGCCCGGCGAGGGCCCCGGAGGGTGAAAGCGGCCCCACACCGCCCGTCCCGGCGCGAGCACGCCTGGGTGGATGCGAGCATGCCCGGGCTCGTTTTCTTTTCCTGCTCACGACGCGAGCGTGTCTGGGCTGATCTCGGCCCCAGTGTGGCCCCGTGTGCCCGGGCACTCTCGGGGATGGACAGACCCCCCTTTAGTAAAACATGGTTTCGTGAAAACGACCTGAGGCCCACACCTGGCGGGCGCCAGCCTGGAAAACAAAACGGCCACGGCGCCATCTCGAGAACCGAAAACGGACCATTCACTAATCGACGTGTCACTGTTGGGGGTTCTGTCCACCCCCGAACCCAGACCCCCGACGTCATGATTTTTTCATGACGCGACCCCCAGAGGTCTGGACCCCTTCCCCGGGACCGGTTTTTCGTCCTGAATCGTTTTTTGACGGTCCCGAGGCCCGGTAAGGGCCCCTGGAGGCCGACAATAGCGAAACGGGGAGCGGGCCGCATCGACTCCCCATCGTCCACTCTATCGCCGATAGGCGATGGGGGGCGCGATAGCAGCCCCCCCCCGCCCAGGGGCGTGCGCAGTCGCCAGCGGGGGCCGGTCGCCGGTCTGTTTGCGGCACATCGCGGATTCCAAGACGATGGAGGCCGCGGGCAGGCGCGCGGGGCGGGCCTTCTTCATCGCCTCGCTCTGCTCCTGCGCCTGCGCCGCCCTGGCCCTGAGCGCCTCGCCGCGGGAGGAAGCCGCAAGGGGGTCTGCGGGCAGGGGGCCTTGGACGTTGGGCTGCAGGTCGGGCGTGTCCCCCTCCTCCTCCCCTCCTCCTCCTCCCTCCCTCCTCCTCCTCCTCCTCCCCTCCTCTTCACCCTCCTCCTCCCTCCCTCCTCCTCCTCCTCCTCTCTCCTCCTCCCTCATCTCCTCTCTCCTCCTCCCTCCTCCTCCTCCTCCTCCTCCTCCTCCTCCTCCTCCTCTCCTCCCCCTCCTCCTCCCCCTCCTCCTCCTTCCTCCCTCTCCTCCTCCTTCTCCTCCTCCTTCTCCTCCTCGTCCTCCTCCTCGTCCTCCTCCCCCCCAACGACAACGACAATAACAGAACCCCCCGAAAAAATAACAGAACCCCCCAATAACAGTACAATGTACGACAACGAAATCAGAACAACAGCCCCCCCCAAAGAGTCATAACTTTTGTTTGAGCATCCCTCCTGCAGAGGGACGGGGCCGACTTCACCCTGGGGCTCTCCTGAGATCATCGGGGCGCTGCCCTTGCTTTTGCCCTGGGCGTGTTCGCCCAACTGCGGGGCCCCAGGGCCATCACGGCTCGATCCGGCTCGAAGAGTGCCGCCGCAGGAAGGCTTTTGGTAGGCGAATCTCTCAAGCCCTCCGCCGCCTCTGGCGGTGTGCGCTGCGAGCAGGCGCGCAGCAGAGCCACGGGAAAGCACGGCATTGACAGTGCAGCTCCGCAAACGTGACAAATGCTAACGAGCAGGGACCCAGCAACAACAAGGGGCCTGGTCCGTTTTCGCGACGTCGCGTTCTCTTCGCGACGTCGGACGTCAAGGCCTCCCCCGGGACCAGCTCTGCATCTCGAGGCCTCTCTTCCTGAGGGCCCCGGGGCCCTGCAGCGGCCCCGAGGGCCTGAAGACGGCGAGAGAGCTTGGGAGGAGGATCCTGCCTAAGAGAAATGGAGGACGAGGGGGAGGCGGAAGAGGAGGAGGAGGAAGATCGAGGAGGGAGAGGAGGAGGAGGAGGAGGAGGAGGAGGAGGAGGAGGAGGAGGAGGAGGAGGAGGAGGAGGAGGAGGAGGAGGAGGAGGAGGAATTTCATGCACCCCCTTTCCCTCAGGGTCCCCTTCCCTGGATCGACATCGGGTCGACGCGAAACGTGCGCGGGAGCGGCCGCGCCGGGACGCACAGCAGCGCATCGCGAGCATCGGGACGCATCGCGTCGTCGGGACGTCGGAACCAGAGCGGGTGGGGCCGGGCGAGCTCGACGTCGAACCAGATCGATCAGCTCGAGAAGGGGTCCTGTGGGCCCAGGCCTCCGACGTCATGCTTTCTCGCAGCGCCGACCCCTGGAGGTCTCGACCCAGTATGTTGATGCTGTGGTTATTGCTGCTGCCGATGTTGTTGTTGTTGTTGTTGTTGTTGTGGTTGTTGTTGTGGTTGTGGTTGTGGTTGTGGTGGTTGTGGTGGTTGTGGTGGTTGCGGTGTTTCTGCTGGCTGTTGTGGTTCTGATGGTAGTTGTGGTTGTGGTTGTGGTTGTGGTTATTGTTGTGGTTGTTGCTGTTGTTGTTGTTGTGGTTGTGGTTGTGGTTGTTGTTGTTGTCGTTGTTGTTGCGGTTGTTGTTGTGCTGCATATTTTTCTTGACCCGACGCGACAGGGTCTGGGAGCCTCGGTCTGCTCCTGCATCGACTTGCGCATGTTGCTCAGGATCTCGGACGTCTTCGACGACGCGCTCTTCACGTCTCGGCCGCGGCCGGGTGGGGGCAAGGAGGGCCGGCCGCCTTCCGTGCTCTCTTGCCGCCTTCGCCGCCCGCGCCGTCGCCGTCGCCGCCGCCGCCGCCGTCGTCGTCGCCGTCGTCGTCGCCGTCGCCGTCGCCGTCGCCGTCCACGCCGTCGTCGTCGTCGGCATCGTCGTCGTCGTCGTCGTCGTCGCCGTCGTCGTCACCGTCGCCGTCGTCGTCGCCGTCGCCGTCGCCGTCGTCCTCGTCGTCGACGTCGCCATCGCCGTCGCCGTCGCAGTGGCCGTGGCCGTCGCCATGGCCGTGGCGGTCGCCGTCGCCGTCGCCGTCGTCGTCGTCGTCGTCGTCGTCGTCGTCGTCGTCGTCGCCGTCGCCGTCGTCGTCGTCGTCGTCACCGTCGCCGTCGCCGTCGCCGTCGCCGTCGCCGTCGCCGTCGCCGTCGTCGTCGTCGTCGCCGCCGCCGTCGCCGTCACGCCGTCGCCGTCACCGTCGCCGTCGCCGTCGCCGTCGTCGTCGTCGGCGACGGCGTCGGCGTCGGCGTCGGGTCGCGTCGGCGCCGTCGCCGTGGCCCTGGCCGTGGCCGTCACCGTCTCCGTCGTCGTCGTCGTCGCCGACGCCGTGGTCGTCGTCGTCATCGTCGTCGCCGTCGTCGCCGTCGCCGTCGCCGTCGCCACTGCCACCGCCGCCGTCTCCGTCGCCGTCGCCGTCGCCGTCGCCGTCGCCGTCGCCGTCGTCCGTCGTCGGTCGCCGTCGCCACCGCCGTCGCCGTCCCACTCGCCGCCGCGCCGCCGTCGTCGACGTCGCCATCGCCGTCGCCGTCGCAGTCACCATCGCCGTCGTCGTCGTCGTATCGTCGTCGTCGTCGTCGTCGTCGCCGTCGCGTCGCCGCCGTCGCCGTCGCGTTCGTCACCGTCGACGTCGTCGTCGACGCGCCATCGTCGTCGGCGCGTCGCGTCGCCGTTCGTCGCCGTCGCCGTTCGCCGCCGCCGTTCGTCGACGTCGCCGCCGCCGTCGCCGTCGCAGTCATCGCCGTCGTCGTAGTCGTAGTCCGTGTCGTCGTTCGTGGGTCGTCGTCGTCGTCCGTCGTTCGCGTCGGTCGTCGCCGTCGCCGTCGCCGTGTCGTCGTCGACGTCTCGCCCGTCGCCGTCGCCGTCGCCGTCGCCGTCACGTCGTCGGTGTCGTCGTCGTCGTCGTCACAATCGCCGTCACCGTGTCGTTCGTCGCCGTCGCCGTTGCCGTCGCCGTCGCCGTCGTCGTCGCCGTCGTCGTCGTCGCCGTCGTTGTCGTCGTCGTCGTCGTCGCCGCGCGTGCCGTCGCCGTCGCCGTCGCCACGCGCCAGTCGCCGTCGCCACCGCCGTCGTCGTCGCCGCCGCCGCCGCCGTCGTCGACGTCGCCGTCGTCGTCGCCGTCGCAGTCGCCATCGTCGTCGTCGTCGTCGTCGTCGCCGCCGTCGTCGCCGTCGCAATCGTCGTCGCAATCACCATCATCGTCAACGTCGCCGTCGCCGTCGCCGTCGCAACCGCCGTCGTCGTCGTCGTCACCGTCGTTGTCGTCGTCGCCGTCGTCGTCACCGTCGTCGCCGTCGGCGTCACAATCGCAGTCGCCGTCGTCGTCGTCGTTGGCATCGCCGTCGCCGTCGCCGTCACCGTCGTCGTCGCCGCCGTCGTCGCCGTCGCCACCGCCGTGGCCGTCGCCGTGGCCGTCGCCGTGGCCGTGGCCGCCGCCGTCGCCGTCGCTGTCGTCGTGGTCGTCGTCGTCGTCGTCGTCGTCGTCGTAGTCGTAGTCGCCGTCGCCGTCGACATCGCCGTCGCCCACGCGGTCGCCGTCGCCGTCACCGTCGCCGTCTGCATCACCATCGCAGTCGCCGTCGTCGTCGCCGTCGACGTCGGCGTCACAATCACCGTCGCCGTCGTCGTCGTCGTCGTCGTCGTCGCCGTCGCCGTCGCCGTGGCCGTCGCCGTCGTCGTTGCCGTCGCCGTCGCCGTCGCAGTCGCCGTCGTCGTCGCCGTCCTCGTCGGCGGCGTCGGCGTCGGCGTCGCCGTCGGCGGCGGCGTCGGCGTCGGCGTCGCCATCGCCACCGCCGTTGCCGTCGTCGTCGTCGTCGCCGTCGCCATCGCCATCGCCGTCGCCGTCGCCGTCGTCGTCGCCATCGCCGTCGCCATGCGCTCGCCGTCGCCGTCGCCGTCGCCGTCGCCCGTCACCATCGCCGTCGCAATCGCCGTCGTCGTCGACGTCGCCGTCACCGTCGCAATCGTCGCAATCGTCGTGCCGTCGCCGTCGTCGTGTCGTCGTCGTCGTCGTCGTCGCGTCGTCGTCGTCGTCGCGTCGGCCGTCGCCGTCGCCGTCGCGTTGCCGTCGCCGTCGCCGACGCCGTCGTCGTCGACGTCGCCGTCGTCGTCGCCGTCGGCGTCACCATCGCCGTCGCCGTCGTCGTCGCCGTCGCCGTCGCCGTCGCCGTCGCCGTCGTCGTCGTCGTCGTCGTCGTCGTCGTCGCAGTCACCGTCGCCGTCGCCGTCGCCGTCGCTGTGGCCGTCGCCGACGCCGTCGCCGTCGTCGTTGCCGTCGCCGTCGTCGTGGTCGTCGCTGTCGCCGTCGTTGTCGCCGTCGCCGTCGCCGTCGTCGTCGACGTCGTCGTCGGCGTCGGCGTCGGCGTCGCCGTTGCCGTCGCCATCGCCGTCGCCCACGCGGTCGCCGTCGCCGTGGCGCCGTGGCGCCGTCGCCGTCGTCGTCGTCGTCGCCGTCGTCGTCGTCGTCGTCGCCGTCTTCGTCATCCTCCAATGTTGTTTGTTTTCTGTAGATTGTCTTCCTTGTTGTCGCTATCATTTTTGGTCCTCTGGGCGCCTCCAGAGACCTGCCAGGACCTCCAGGGGCCCCCAGAGTCCAGAGTCCTCCTCCCTCCGCCTCCATTTTCCCCGTGCACCCCCAGTCCCCAGCAAGAGGGGATGAAGGCGAGGCCCACGTTGGCCCCAGACCTTTGACATCATGTTTTTTTGATATCGTCGATCCCCAGCGGTCTCGACCCATTCCCCGGGACAGGTGTTTCATCTGATGTCGTTTTTTGACGGTCCTGGAGCCCAGCGAGGGCCCCAGAGATTGAAAATCGCCCAAAACCGTCCGCCGTTATTTTTTCATGACCCGAGGGATCCTGAGGCCTATGAACCCCGCCCAGCCCTTGCTTCACCTACCTCCGCGCCGCGAGAAGCGCGATGAACGCCGCCCCGCGGAGAAGGGCAGTGCTCGGGCCTAGACCGCGAGCAAGGCGAAAGACGGCCCGCTCCGCCTCCCTGCAGGTGACGCAGGCTCTCCGTGCTGTCTTTCGATGCCAATCTGGGCGGGTGCTTGAAGCTAACGTGTGCTTGTGCACCGAAGCCCTCCAGCACGACGCAAGGCGGTGTAATGGGGGCCGACAGAGGATGGGGGCCGTTCACGCAGTGGGCTGGCTCGCGCCACGAGGAACGTCAAGCCTTGCCCCCCTCCCCGGCGGCCGCGAGCACCAACTGACCCACCCCCATTGCCTCGCTCTGCCCTCCAGGAGCCCACACCCCCGACGTCGTGATGGATTCGCAACGGCGACACCCAGGAGGTCTATCCCGAATCGTTGCTTGAGGGCCCCTGGGCCCAGGCGGAGGCGCCTGGGGGGCGAAGACAGCCCAAGCCCTCGCGTCCCTGGCTTCGGATCCACCGTGCTCTGGGCGATTTTGTAAGCATGGTGGGCACTCCCGCCCTACTTTTCAGGCTCTGTGGGTTTCGATTTCCGCCCTGCCTTGCCGAAGTATGGTAAGTCCTCCGAAGAAATATCGCTTCAAATATCGAGCGAACCACAGACGACAATGTCACGTGAACGCGACGTTGAGCGCAAGATTGAGAAACAAGAGGCGAATTTGAGGAAGATCCGGTCGTCGCTGTTTCGGCCGTGCTTTTGTGGAAATCCGCCCCTCGTGCCCCGAAGGCCCGCAATGGGTTGTCTTCATGTCCCTTGCTCAATCCCTCGACGCTCAATCCTCAATCTGGAGGATTCTTTGCTGGGGCCCGGTTTCAGAGGCTCTTGCATTCTGTCGCGTCCACTTCTGCGGAACGGCACCTCGCTAATTTGCCTAAGACCAAAGGATTCCGACTGCGTGGCCCCGCTTAACGGAGCGCCGTTCCGCTAATTGGCCTCGAGCCAGGGGATCAAGATCGCCTCGCTCCCATTGGCGGGGCGGCTCTCCGCTCAATTTCGGCGGCACCGCTCCCATTAGCGGAGCGAGCTCCGCTCGTGGGCTGAGATTTTCCCCTCCCCCAGTCGGCTGACAGTCCCACGACATCTTAACGGACATCCAAGAGGCCTATGACCCACAAACCAAGCCCCACGGTGGGATGTGCCGAAGGCCGTTCGATCAACATCCTCCCGATCATGGGTGACTATTTTTGTTCGGGGGCCAACTGACAGTTGCTGACACCCAACAACAATCGGCACATCATTATTCCGCCGACGCCGCAGCCGTCGTCGTCATCGTCGTTGCCGTATTCCGACCACTACAACTGTTACTGATACTACAACACCAGCAACTATGATTACTCCTACGAAGAGAACAAGAACAACTGCTAGTGCTGCTGCTACTACTACTACTACTACTACTGCTGCTACTGTTACTAGTACGACTACTGGGACTACTACATCTACGATTACTACTACTATTACTACTACTACTACTATTACTACTACTACTACTACTACTACTACTACTACTACTACTACTACTACTACTACTACCACATCTACTACTACTACTCCTACTACTACGACGGCTGATACCACAACTCCTACGACTACTGCTAATACGACTACTACTGCGACGACGACGACTACTACTACCGCTACTACTCTGTCTGTTCTTTCTACTCTTACTCCTCTATGTACGACTACGACCACGACTGCGACTACGACTACGACTGCTACTGAGACTACTGCTTTGGCTTCGACTTCGACTTCGACTAGTAGTAGTAGTAGTAGTAGTAGTAGTAGTAGTAGTAGTGGTAGTAGTAGTAGTAGTAGTAGTAGTA
>CAUYUJ010009356.1:0-34701 GCA_963575745.1 Prorocentrum cordatum | reverse complement strand
GGCGCGCTCCGATCCTGGGGAGGGGACGCTGCGGGGCCCGGCCCCGGAGGAGCACAGGGACGCAGCTCCGCCGCGCTCCCTCTGCCCCCCTTCCCCTCCCCTAGCACCTAGCAAGGAGGAAAACGCTCAGGGGGGGAGGGTTAGGAGGCAACGACTGGGAGGTTATCGTCGGAAACGCTCAGGGGGGGAGGGTTAGGGGGGAGGGGGGGAGGGTTAGGAGGCGACTCCTGGGAGGTGTTCGTCGGAAAGATCAAGGAGGATGAAGCTCCACTTGGGAGCTATTACGCCGGAGTGGGCCTCGGATGAAGCGGGATTCAGCCGGATCAAGCGGGGTTCAGCGGGATTGAGCCGGATTGAGCCGGACTTCGGACCAGTGCAACATCCGAATTTGACCTCCCAGGAGTTGCATCCCAAGGAAGGGTAGGGAGGGGAAAAATATGGAGCTGTGTAGACGTTCGACTCCCACGGCACTCCCGGCGGCAGGGCGGAGCAATGCTGGGTGGGCCGACGCCTTCCGTCCCCGCGCCCGTTCCCGCCGCCCCCAGGAGAGCCGAGAATGAAATCGATGAGTCGGATAGGCGATCGAACTGCATCGGATCAACGGAAATCGGCAGCCAAGTCGGGGGCGCTCGAGTCGTTGGACATCGGCAGGCCAGCCAAGCCTCCGCTGAGAAATCGCGGTCCGGGTCGGAGCCCCCGCGCCGAGCCGCATCGGAAGCGGGAGCCATCGAGGTCGAACCGACTCGATGGGGAAGAGTCCGAACGAGCCCTGCGCCCCGCCCTCCCGCCAGCCCTGCTCTGCACTCCCGCCACGTCCCCCCCGTGGGCAGCGAGCGCGCGGCAGCACCCCGGGAGGGCTCCGGAGGTCCCCAGGCGTCGTCGGGGGCAGGCCACTCCAGGGGCCGGCAGGAGACCGAGGAGAGCCAAACACACGTCCCTACACATCGGGGGGGGGGGGGGGGGGGGGGCGAAAGAGTATCACTGCCACGCCGCCGCGGGGGGCCCCGGGGCCCCCATCGGCGTGCTACTATCGATGCACGCCGTCTTTCCTCGGGCGCAGAACCGAGGGGGTAGCACGCCGATGGGGCCCCGGGGGCCCCTGCGGCGGCGTGGCATTGAGATTCTCCACCCCCCCGACACACCCTTTATCGACAAGGGAAAGACATGCCACTGCCAGGCGCGTCCGGAACGTCCCAAACACAGATCCCCACTCAAAACCACCCCGATGCCACAAAAGCCAAAAACATGTGTATACATATATATATATATATAACAAAAAAAAACTGACGACAAAGACATCCGACGCACTGCCTCTTGCAGTCCGCGGAAACCCCAGAGGCCTGGTCCCCTTGCCCAAGAGGGGCACGAAAACTGCCCCCCTGCCCCCTGGAGACTGAATAACGCAAGTGTCGCAAAAGCGAGGGGGGGGAAGCAACTGTTGCTGCTCCGACCGATCCCCAGCCGATCACGCGAGGCGAGATCCCCAGGAAGCACCGGCACACTTTGGGCCCAGCGTTAGGTCGGGCACGTCCTCCTACAAGGGGAGATTGGGCGAACCAAAAGCTACTCAATGAGTGGGCATGAGTGAGAGAGACTAAGAACGGGTGGGTCTGAGTGGGAGTGAGTCCGTGTGTGAGCGAGTCTGAGCGTGTGTGAGTCGATGTGTATGAGTGGGAGTATGGCTAAGCATGTGGTGAGTGTATATGCATGTCAGTGGTCTGGGTATTCGAGTGTAGGTGCGTGTGTGTGTGTGTGTGAGTTGTATGAGTGTGAGTGGCGTGAGTGTGAGTGTGAGTCTGATTGTGAGTGAGTCCGAGTGTGAGATTGGGCACATATGTACAACACATAGGTTTCGAGACCAGTAAACCACATAGGATTCGAGCCACAGGAGAAGGGCAATACATAGGCACATACGTAAAACCAGCAGGTGGGGTCGGCATGAGGACCTTCTGAGGCCTCCTGGGGCCTCCAGGGGGCCTCCTGGGGTCTTCTCGGGCTTCCTGGGGTCTCCTGGGGCTCCCGGAGCATCCCGGAGCCTCCAGGGGCCTCCAGGGGCCTGCTGGTGCCCACTTGGGTTTGTAGGGGCCTCCTGGGCCCTACTGGGGCCTCCTGGGGGGTACTGGTGCCTCCTGGAGTTTCCTGGCGTTTCCTGGGACTTCCTGGGGCCTCCTGGGGCCCCTTGGAACCTCCTGAGGCCTCCTGGAGTTTCATGGGGCCTCCTGGAACCTCCTGAGGCTTCCTGGGGCTTCCTGTGGCCTCCTACGGTTTACGGGAGCCTCCTGGGGCCTCCTGGGCCCTCTCTAGGGCTTCTTGGGGCTTCACCAACACAGGCAAACCACCTGAGACATCCTCGCAATCGGGGCCTTGGGAGTGCTGAAACCAGCGCCTCGCCTGAGACATCCTCGGAAACTGCTCCGAAAGAGAAGGATGCTGGGCACACAAACAGGCAAACCGCCTGAGACATCCCCCAAATCTGGGCGCGAACAGGCCCTTGATATACCCCCTGGCGCCCCCCTTGGGAGTACTGAAACCAGCGCCTCGCCTGAGACGTCCTCGGAAACTGCTCCGAAAGAAAAGGATGCTGGGCACCCAAACAGGCAAACCGCCTGAGACATCCCCCCAATCTGGGCGCGAACGGGCCCGTGATATCCCCCCTGGCGCCCCCCATTGGAAATGCTGAAACCAGCGACTCGCCTGAGACGTCCTCGGAAACTGCTCCGAAAGAGAAGGATGCTGGGCACCCAAACAAGCAAACCGCCTGAGACATCCCCCCAATCTGGGCGCGAACGGGCTTGTGATATACCCCCTGGTGCCCCCCCTTGGGAGTACTGAAACCAGCGCGCCTCGCCTGAGACATCCTCACAACGTGTGTGTATGTGTGTGTGAGTCTGAGCGCGGAAGTACCAGGAGTGTGAGTGAGTCTGCATATTAGTGATCCCGAGCATGAGACACCTGAGCATCACGAATCTCAGAGCGAGTGCGTCTGAGTATGAGTGAGTCTGAATGTGAGTGAGCCTACATGTGAGCGGGTCAGAGAATGATGGCCCGAGGGCGGGAGGCGCACTCGCTCTCCGCGCGGTCTGAGTGCTGACAAGAACCCCATCCTGTTTTAGGGTGTGGGGGCAAAATCGTCCCCATAGCATGTCTGGACTCCTCTGGAGTACTCCTCCTGCAGAGGGAGGCGCCCGACTTCAGCCCGGCGGGCGCGGTGTGCAGCCGTCGCGCGTCGAGGGCGCGAGGCGGGTCCCCCACGGAGCGCCGGCACACTCTGGGCCCGGCCGCCGCGGTACGCCAGGGGCGTGCGAGGCGGGCCGGGAGCCCCCGCCCTTGCATGGGACGACCTGCAGCTAAGTCGGGCCTGTCCCCCTGCAGGCCGATGTTGGACGAAAAACTAGAAATACCCCAAAAATACTCTGAAGATGGCCAAAAATAGTCAAAACAAATAGTTCCCTGACTATTTTCTTACTATGTTTGAACATTCCTCCTGTAGAGGGACAGGCCCGACTTCATGCAAGGGCCTTGGACGCCCATGCCGAGGCTCTTCGAGCGGGGCGGGCCTTCGAAAGTGGTTGAGGGTGGGCCGAAGATGGCCGAAGAGGCAAGGATGCAGGGGTACCCTTGGAGAGTCGTTCATCCTTACTGTGCGGGTTGACTGTACCAGACCACCCCAACCCAACCCAACCCGACGACCCGAACTTCGCCCGAACTTCGGGTTGGGGGGGAAAGGGCTTCAAATGTGTTTTTCAATGTTCCCCGCCCCCCCCCCACTGGAGATGGAATGCAGATCGGGACCTTCGGGTTGGGTCGGTGTGGTTCTTGGTGGGCGGCGAGCTCTCAATCTGACGACCTGAACCTGCTGGGTGGGACACGAAAACGCCGATGCCCGGGAGGGCGTGGCTGGGCCACCCAGCTGAAACGTCGTGTCGTGCGCGATGTTGTACACCCGGATCACGCCGTCCAGCTCCCCGCTGCCCTCCTGGGGCCGGAGCCGGGGCGCAGCCCTGCCCTTCCAGGACACCTCGAGGTCCATCTCGTAGTAGAGGGCGCGAACGCCCTGGCGTCGAGGGCGCGCCGTCGGGAGGAGTGAGAGGGGGCAGGCCTTCTCAAAGGGCCGCGGGGCGTGCGAAAAGCCCGCGCGCCTGCTCATAGGACCCCCTGGGGCTTCGGAGAAGGCCTGGAAAGCATCCCAGAAGGCCCTCCTCCTCCTCCTCCTCCTCCTCCTCCTCCTCCTCCTCCTCCTCCTCATTCTCCTCCATTTCCCTCCTCCTCCGCCTCCCTCCGCCTCCTCTCTCTCCCCCTCCTTCCTCCTCATCCTCCTCCTCCTCTCCTACTTCCTCCTCCTCCGCCTCCTCCTCCTCCTCCTCCTCCCTCCCCCCGCCTCCCTCCTGCCTCCTTTTCTCCTCCTTCCTCATTCCTCCTTCCTCCTCCTCCCTCCTCCTCCTTCCTCTTCCGCCTCCTCCTCCTCCTCGCGTCTGAGAAGACACGCCCGCCGACGCTCCCCGGGGTTCGGGGGGAGTCCGTCGGCGTCCCCGGCGGCAGCAGAGGCAAGAGTAGGGAGCCGAATTCTATGTGTGTATATATATGTGTGTATATATATATATATATATATATATATATATATATCCACGCACACACCGACGCTATTTGCGGCCTTGCACCCCAGAACCCCTCGCGCTGTGAAAAAAACACGACGGGACGTTTTTCGCTATTTTCGGCCTCCGGGGGCCCTTACCGGGCCTCGGGACCGTCAAAAAACGATTCAGGATGAAGAACCGGTCCTGCGTGGGGAAGGGGTCCAGACCTCTGGAGGTCGACGTTGTGAAAAAATCGCAACGCCGGGGGCCCTTACCGACGTTTGGTGCGGCCCGGCACTGAAGTTTACACAGGAGTGCGGGCACCTTTTATATTATGAAGAAAATCCTGGAGACCTCGCGCGGCAACTTGAGACCCGATTTACGTCGGATCTACGTCGGATTCACGTCGGATTCACGTCGGACTTACGTCGGACCGACTCCTGAGCATCGCCGCGCGAGCGTCGGCCCATAGCTGACGGAACTGACAAGTGGACTAGATCCTACTACGGTTACGCGCCGCGCGAGGCCTCCACAGGACTTTCCTCCTAGTTTATATCCATATATACACTGCGTCTTGGACTTGCTGGAAAAGGGCGACGACAGGCCGCGGCGCGGCCGATGCGGAGGAGGGCCTGAGCTCTGTGGGCGAGACTGTTTTTTAATCCATATCCGCGGCGCCTCTGCTATCGGAGGAAGGCTATGAAGAAAATCCGATTGAGACCTCGCGCGGCGGCTTGAGGCCCGATGTACGTCGGATCTACTTCGGATTTGCGTCGGGTTCACGTCAGACTGCGTCGGATTTACGGAACTGACAAATGGACTAGATCATACTACTATTACGCGCCGCGCGAGGCCTCCGGGATTTTCCTCATAAGGAAGGGCGCCCAAAACTCCAAGCCCGCAAGCAAAGCGGATCCTGGTGCATGTATACAAGATCCTGGTTCATACATGTTTCGCTGGCTCCTGGAAGACGGAGAAAAACTAGTATACACCACACCGACCCCAACATCGTCCCCGACCCTCTAAAAGTCCTCGGATTGACAAACAGCCCGCCACCGGTAATGTACATGTTCCAGTTTCCGACAAGGCCAACCGAACCGACCGTGGGGCCGCAGCAGGCGAAAAAACGACGGACCGAGAGCAGCCCACAAAGCAGCGGGCGTCTCAATTGTTTCGAGCCGGGCGTGTTCGCCTTTTTTCCTAACCCGGTGACACCCTTACAGATCGATCCGGCTTGACAAATGACGCAGAAAGATGGGGTCTAGGGCTGCGGGCGTGATGTTTGACGATGTTGCATTTTTCTCGCTACGTCGGATTTCAGGGAAGAGTGAAGCCACAAGTTCCGTGGTGAAAACAAAACTGGCCATGGCTGGGAAAGACTGGCCGAGGCTGGACCCAGCCCCAAACAGGTGGGTCACGGTGGCCAGGCCTGGAACGTCATCGAAGAAGCTTGCCGGCGCTGGAAGGAATGCACGGGCTGGCCCCAACCACTTTGGGGAAACGCAAATGAGCTGATACCGCTACTCCACGGCCCTCCTGGTGTACGTTCTGACCAGAATTTCGAGGCGAATCCGGCGGAGGCGACGTGGGCATCCCAGCAGGCCGAAATTCCAACATCGTTGATGAGTCTTGTTTTTTGCACGGGTCCTCCTCTTCCTCCTCCTCCTCCTCCTCCTCCTCCTCCTCCTCCTCCTCCTCCTCCTCCTCCTCCTCCAGGGCCAAAAACTGCCTCCAAGGGCCGAAAGCCTGCCGCGAGGTGTCTGCGCTGCCCAGACCGGGGGGTCCGTCGGACCAGCCTTCTTGGTGGTGATCGAACACTCGACCTTGGACTTGTCGAGGAGCTCCACGGTGTCCAGGATGCAGCCGCTACCGCCGGTGTGCCTCCGAGAGATGGGCAGCACAGTGTTAGGAGGCAACTACTGGGAGGTTTTCGTCGGAAAGAATAATGAGGATTAAGCCCCGTCTGGGAGCTGTTACGCCGGAATGGGCCTCGGATCAAGCGGGATTTAGCCGGATTAAGCGGGGTAAAGCGGGATTAAGCGGGATCAAGCGGGATGAAGCCAGACTAAGCCAGACTTCTGACCACAGCAAAATCAGAATTCGACCTCCCAGAAATTGCATCCGAAACAGTGGATCATGTGAGGCGAAAAATAGCACCGATGCCGCTATTCGCCCTCCCCTGCCCCCGAACAGGGAAAAGCTGCACAAACATAACGCGGAGCTGACGGGTCTGCGCTGGACCCCCTGGAGGGGGGTCCAGCGCAGATCCAAGGAAATCCGCGTGGGCATTCGAAAGTGTGTGTGTGTGTGTGTGTTGACGTAGCTTGTTCTTCTTCGACTGCCCCCTGCCAGGGGGCGGGGCGAAAGAGAAGCGTCGCCATCGACCTGGTCTGCCCTCGCAAACATGCAAACCCAAAGACTGTCAACTCTTCCGCACAGGTTGTGTTCATCGTGAGCGAGGGGGGTAATCACCAACGTCAGACATCACAACTCATAAATGTCCAATACCACCATTGTTCGATGCATTCACGTGCGCTCCCTGCTGACACAAACTTCACCCTGGTACTGACCAGACACCAGCGACAGCATACACCTTGGTTAATCCGCGAAGATATCACAAACCGGCGGTGGAATGACGCGGGCGAGGCGACAGATCCGAAGCGAAACCACGTGATGAGGATGCCCACGATGTTGAATATCATGCAAAGACCAAATAGTGTCCTCCCTGCCAAGCTTACGACGCGATGACGTCGATACGGACGAAGCCCAAAGCCCGTCGTCGACACCGACGACAACGGTAAAGACAAGGACGATGATGTTCACAACACGTGAGGGCGGCCGGGACGCAACAAACAAAATGCGATGATTCATGGAATGATGCGATGATTTATGCAATGATGCTGGCGAGAGAAATGAGGATGACGTCGGACTGCAACTAGCAAATATACTTACTCTGCAAGCCGTACTGGGTAGCAAATGTCAAAACTCCACTTCAACGAGAAAACTTCTGGGTCTATGAATGGCGACAGGCACTCAAACCAAGATCCGTGCTAGTGAGCTGCGCTGCGGCGCTGCGAATCAAAGCACTGTGGGCGGAGGAGGAGGAGGAGGAGGAGGAGGAGGAGGAGGAGGAGGAGGAGGAGGGGAGGAGGAGGAGGGGGAGGAGGAGGAGGAGGAGGGAGAAGGGGAGGAGGAGGACGAGGAGGAGGAGGAGGAGGAGGAGGAGGAGGAGGAGGGGAGGGAGGAGGAGGAGGGGAGGAGGAGGCGGAGGAGGAGGAGAGGAGGAGGAGGAGGAGGAGGAGGAGGGGAAGGAGGAGGAGGAAGGAGGAGGAGGAGGAGGAGGAGGAGGAGGAGGAGGAGGAGGAGGAGGAGAAGGATGCTCCGGGGCCCTGGGGGCTGCCGCCCACAGACGGCTCGGGACGAGCAAGGCTGCTGCCGGGCAGAGGGGGCCCGAGGCATGGGGCCCCTTTCTCCCTCCGGAGGTTCCTTCATGGTAGGGATCTGCGGCGGGCGAGGGGGGGGAGTGAGAAGGAGACGGCCCTCTCGGAAGGCGGCGGGGCTTCTCAGAAGCCCTGGCGCCTTCTGGGCAGTTGCTGCTCTGTTCTCGGGGGAAGGCTCAGAACAACTGCTCGGAAGGCCGGGGGACTTCCGAAGCTTCTGAGAAGGCCTTCTCCTTCTGACTTCCTCCCCTCGCTCGCCGCCGATCATGGAGGAGCCAAAAACCAGGTGTGCACGTACGCCCTCCGCGGTCACGCGTGCACGGGAGGTCGTGTTCAAACGCAGGCGGGCGGAGACGGACTGCGTGCATAGGAGGCCTTTTAGATGGGGTCGGAGTAGATGGGGTCGGAGGGTCGCGAGCATCAACGATGCATCGGCGAGGCATCGGCGATGCATCGGCGAGGCATCGTCGACGTCGGCGACGTCGGCGATGCGGTGCGACCCTCCGACCACATCTGCTCTGACCCCACCCGGGAGGCCCAGCTACGTGCACATGGGCTGCTGCCCTCTGACACGAGGATACGCTGGCCTCGGGACCTGTTCGCTTCATGGCGGCCCTGCCCTCCCTGGAAGAACTCACCTCATGAGCTATGGTGCTCCCATGGTACCTAGGGACCACATCCAGAAAATAATCTCGAACACCCAGAAAATTAGCGCAACAATGTCGAACGAGTATCGCCTCCCGGGGCCCGACACGTGAAAACCCTCCCGTTTCGGTACTTTCCTGGTGCTCGAGATTCTGGCTGGTGATCAGAGCTAAAGTAGGCGGCTGGAACATCATAGCTCACGAGCGTCGAACCTTCGGAATCTCGCGCGGATGCCCCCCTCCCCGGCGCGCAAGAGCGCCGCCACGGGCCCAGGGATGCGCGCGGGCCTTCGAGAGATTGCACATGCTTGCGCCGTTTTCAATTTCGCCCCACTGGGCGAGCATCGGGCCGCGTCCGATCGCCTGGAAATAGAGGAGAAAGAACTATGCACATACACCGATTCTGGCCAGACCCATCCTGAGCCCAGGATCGGTGCATATGCCCTCTTACCTTGGCCAGGAAGGCATATGCACCGATCCTGGGTCAAAGGATGGACGTTGTCAGGATCGGTGCATGTGCATATTTCTCTTCGCCCGAGGAAAGCGAATCGAACTCGAATCGGATCGGGCCGGAGCGGAGCGCGCCGAGTCCGCCGGCCGGCGGGCGAGCGGTTCCCTCAGGAGCAGCGCGGGTGGGCCGGGGCCCGTGCCTCGCGTGCGGTGGAGGAGGGCGTGATCCCAACCGTCCCGTACTGATCGCAGGCCTCGTCCACAAACCAATGCTTGGAGGCTCCCCCGGCGGTGTGTTGTCGTATAGAATGTGGTATGTGGCCGCACCAACGACTGGGTTGTCCACCAAGTGTGCGCCGTGCTGGTCGGCACACGGTCGGACCGGGACGGGCCCTCCTTTCCCCCCCCACCCCAGAAGGGCGCGCGCACGGGCGCGCCTGAGGCCCTTCACGGCCTCGGCGACCTGCTTCCGGGTCCAATGCGTCCAGTCGCGCTCCGCCAGAGCCGCGAGCCCCCACTGGGGGCCGCCGCAACGCGAGCGATCGGGGAGCTGAATTTTTATTTTTTCGCGGCGGTAACGGGCGTAACGGGCGTGATGGGAGGGGAGGGGGCATAACGTAACGCCCCCGCCCCCATCGTGACAGACTGTGGTACCAGATGCACTGCGGCGGTGCCGGGGAAGCACTGGGGGGGGGGAGCGCTGCGCTATGGGGGGGAGGTGTGGGGGGGGGGCCGCAGGGGATGTGTCGACCCCTACTCCAGGCTTCGTGGTGTTCTCGAGCGGACCAGAAATCTGGGGCAGAACCGAACTCGGTGATGTTGGACGGGCGGGCGCCCATCCTCGATAGGAGTGCGTCCGATCACCCCCCCGGAAGTGTATCCCCGAGTTTCCCTCCCGTCCTGATTTGTCGTTGAAACGTCGAAGGTTGGGGGCGAGAATTCGCCTGCGACGAGGGGGGGGGGGGGGATAACGGGATAACGCGCGTTATGGTCCAGGGTGTAAAAAACACTCTTGAGGTCGGTTGGGAGGCAACTACTGGGAGGCTTTCGTCGGAAGGATTTACGAGGATTAAGCCCCATTGGGGGGCTGTTACGCCGGAGTGTGCCTCGGATCAAGCGGGATTAAGCGGGATCAAGCGGGATTAAGCGGGATTAAGACAGAGTAAGCAGGATTAAGCGGGATTAGGCCGGATTTCGGACCAGGGCAAAATCAGAATCTGACCTCCCAGGAGTTGCATGCGAAGGTAGGGTACAGTCAGCACGTATAATAACAAGATGCACTGTGGGTATGCAAGGGTCTTGGAAGGCCACGTCGAGACTTCTTGAGCGGGGCGCGGGCCAAGAACGGGCCGACAGGAAATGATGCAAACGTAACCTTGAAAGTCGCTCATCCTTAGTATCCGCGTTGACTGTAAGGTAGGGCTCCACTGAGACCAAAGGTCAGAGGACCTGCAGGGCAGCTTTTAATACATAGGATGATTAAAGACATAGGACTTTTAATACATGGTTAATGTATGAATAAATGCATGCATGGACTCATCGTCGTTTTGAATACTACATCCCTGCATTTCTAATACATGATCCGCACGCGGAGCATGTATTAAAAACGGCACTGTATCCGTGTTGGCTGTGAGGTAGGGCTCAACTGAGACCAAAGGTCAGAGGACTCGAGGAGAGGCGCTTTGGGGGTACCCACCCACAGCAACACCTCGGCACTCCACGACTGGGGGGGGAGCCAACGACGGGACCTTTCGGCGGCCGTCGGCACACGTCCGATCGCTTACGCGGGGCACGGGGAGGGGGACGAGGCGGCGGCGAGCATCAAGTGGTCAGGGCGTCAAAGTGGAGCTAATCAGCGGCGACCGATGGGCGGCGTGAGAGCGCTGTCCCCGCCGATGTCAAACGAGCAACCATCCCTCGAGCACCCATTGCTCACGAGGCCCTGGCACCGGCAGGCCCTCTGCAAGACAGATGGCTGGAGCAGACGGATGCGGGGCAACGACAGTAGGCACAAGAAAGCATCAGAGTTCGGTCGGGCATGTCCTCCTACAGGCGGATTTTGGAGGAACCAGAAAAACAAATGATATATATATATATATATATATATTATTGTAATATATATTATATATATATATATATATATATATAAACAAACGAAAACAAAAACAAAAAAAAAAAAAAAACACGCCCCCTGACTATCTGTTCGCCTATTCTTGAGAATTCCTCCTGTACAGGGACATGCCCGACCGAACATCAGAGATGGGGACAGCTGCAGAAGCGCAAGATATGTCGGAGGTCTGGGCGGCCTTCGTGGATCGGCGCCGGCTCCCCGCGAAGCGTGCCGCGGGGGGGGGGGCCGCCAGGGGCGCCGCCAGAGAAGTTTTCTGCGATCCGAAAATCCGCCTGGGCCGGGGTGCAGGCGGGGGGGCTCGGCACTCTGGACTTGAAAGGGAGGAGGGCGGGGGGAGGGAAAGACGATGGGGCACGGTCGGGCGGCGAGGGGGGGGCACGGTCCGTCGGAGTAAGGGGAGGGGGCGACGGGGAAAGAGGCGGGTACGGTCGGTCGGAATGAAGGGGGAGGGGGGCGGAAGGGGGAGCGGGCACACCCAGCGCACAGTCCAGCACACCACTCCCAGCACAAATCCCATTAGACCCACACATCACAGCATACCACACCCAGCACACATCCCAGTACACCCACACATCCCAGCACACCCAGCATACATCCCAGCACACCCAGGGGGGGCACAGTACACCCACACATCCCAGCACACTCAGTACACTCCCCAGCGCATATCACAGAACATCGCAACACACCCATACATCCCAGCACCCCCAGCATACAGCCGAGTACGTCTGCACATCTCTGCACACCGACCACACGAGCCAGCACCCCCAGGGGGGCGCCACGGCCAGCACACATCCCAGCACACCCAGGGGGGCCACAACACACCCACACATCCCGGCGCACCCAGCACACGTCCCAGCACATGTCCCAGCACATGTCCCAGCACAGCCACACATCCTAGCACCCCCTGCGCACAGCCGAGTACGCCCACACATCTCAGCAATCCGAACACACACCCGAGCACTCCCAGGGGGGCGCCACGGCCACGGCCCAGCACACCACACCCAGCACACATCCCAGCACACTGGGGACGTCCACACATCTCAGCACACCGAGCCCAGCACACCGAGTCAGTACACCGACACATCCCAGCACCGAGCACACCGAGCCGGTACACCGACACATCCCAGCACACATCCCAGCACACCCAGGGGGGCCACGGCCAGCACATATCGCAGCACTTCACACCGCACCCATACATCACAGCACACCTCCCAGCACGTTTTCCAACACATCACAGCACGCCCGCACATCTACCCCCAGCGCACACCGACACATGCCAGCACACATGGCAGCACACCCAGGGGGACCACGGCCAGCACGTATTCCAGCAAAACACAGCACGCATCCCAACCCCCAGCGCACATCCCAGTACGTCCGACACATCCCAGCACACGGATCCCAGCACACCGAGGCATTACACCGATACATCCCAGCTCCCCCAAGCACAGTCGGCAGGTCGAAGTATGCAGTGCGAGATCACACCGGTAGGTATGGTAATAATTGATGTTACGAGCCAACCCAGGAGCAGCAATCATTAGCTCCAATGTGTCAGCAGACCCTTTGGACAACGACCAAGCCGGGACCTGGGTGGGCGTCCTCCTTCATCCTCCTCATCCGCCTCAGCGTCAACCTTCTCTTCCTTGGAATGCTGATCATACTCCGTGTGGGGAATGCGTATTCCTGAAAAAGGGAAGAGATTGAAAACCGCCTCAAAAATATGCGTCATGATCCTTGGTTGGCATCCCAAGTGGAACTGAAAAAATTGATTTGACAAGCCAGCGCCTGTGCAGCAGTGACCCCGCAGATTGGCTCACGCGTGCCAACTGCGCTGTCCGAGATGCCTCTCGGGGGCATCTTGGAAGAGGTTGTCGGTCGGGCTCCCCTGCACTGTTTTGTTTGATTATTACTGGATATTCCTCCTCTGGGGGGACATGCCCGACTGAAAAGAAGTTTTGAAAACTCTCTTGGGGTCTCTTGGGGGCCTCTTTGAGGGCCAGTGCGGGCCTCCTTGGGGGCCTCTTTGGGGTCTCGTGGAGCTTCTCGGATGCCCTTTTGGGCCCTGCTGGCGGTCTCGGGGGGGCATCCCGGGGCGGAGAACTTAAGGTCAGCCCATGCTTCCCCTCTTGGGGCTATCTTGGGGCCTTGGGGCCTGGCTGGACCGTTGTAGTAGCTTCTTGGGCCATCGTGGGACCCTCTTGGGCCAGCCTGGACCCCCTTGGGGGCATCTTGGGCTGTCCTGGGGGCCCGTGTGGTCGTCGCTGACGGAGCGAAGACACACACACACACACACACACACACACACAAACACACACACACACACAATGATCGCCTTCGCCCAGAAAGGAAGGGGACGGTGTTTGCCTCCTGGGCCCTCTTGACGGCCCTCTTGAGCAATCCTGGGGGCCTCCTGGGCCGTTTGACACGCTTCGTGGGCTGTCTGGGACCCTTCCAGGCCATCTTGAACCGGGCTGGCGGGCGTCTGATCGCCCTCGGGGACGACCTTGGGCCCTCCACGCAAGGGCCCAGCCCCTTTTGACCCCGCTCAGCGCCCCTCACACGGGGACTCCACTAACGGGTACTTTGGCCAGTGACCCAGCGAACCCAACCCTTACCGATGTGGGCAACGCTGCAATGCCAGAAAAAGGCCCTGAAGTGGCAACTTTCGGCAACATTTCAAAGTGCCCGTTAGTAAGTACCCGTTACGGTGCCGTTGACCCGCTGGGCTAGATTCGGTAACGGGGAACTGTGTTCCCCCAAGCCCACGGGCCCAGAAGCCCGTCATATTCTAGAAGGCCGCCCCGAGTCAGCAGCGTGCCCGCCATACACTGCACACCGACCCTGGCAGTGCCCACCCTGCGCCCAGCATCGGAGCGCATGCCCGTGCAGGGCGCAAGAGCTCATGCACCGATCCTGGACCGAGGATGCGAGGCGGGGGTGTGTCCACATCCACCGCCTGAGCGTGAATCCTGAATCCTTATTCAGGAGTCTTGAGTCAGAAATCGGCCATAAGGAACCTTAGAAAAGAGCCTGTGCTAAGGTGCCGTTACTGAAGGATCCTTAGTAAGGTATCTGAAGTAAGGCAGGCTTAATAAGGTATGCTCAGAAAGGAATGTCTGCCGAGAGATCCTGAAGAAGGAATCCTGAGCCACGAACCCTGGCGAAGCACATCCTTACGAACGATTCCTTAACAGCGCCTCCTTAGAGAGAATTTCTCAGTAGGGAGTCATCAGACGTCGTGGAACCTCCGCAGGCAGTGCATGTGGACATCATTGGGCTCCGCGGGGGCCCGAGCAGATCCGCAGCCACCGCCCGCGGAGGTCTCCGCAGAGAGACCCTCCGAGCGGCGGTTGTGTGTCGGCCCTGGCCCGGGACCGTGTGGGGCAGAATCGGTCGCTGAGTGCTCGAGCATCAGGCAGTGGCGAAGCGTCCCGGCTCGCCTGTTCGGCCCACCAGGAGACTGTTCTCATATCCTTGTGCGGTTTCCACGGGGTGTTCTTGGAACATGCCTGGCTGATACTGTCTTGCTTTTCCTGCATCGGGTCTATGTAGCAGGGGATCGACTACAGGAGTGATCTGCCCCAAAATTGATTTCCCCGTCGAGCCTGTGAACATTGCGCAGAATGCTCCCCTAAATCTGCGAATACTCTACGCATCGTTCGTAGATTTGATTGGGAAACCGATTCTGGGGTGAATCAACTCTGTACTCGATCACCGACTCGAAATGAGCATACAGTCAACCCGTAGATCAAGGGTGCGCGATAAGGATGCAAGGGCCTTGGAAGCCCATTTCCAGGCTGCTCAAGCGGGGCGCGGCCAGCGAGAGTGGCCCAGGATGGACCGAGGAGGCAATGATGCAAGGGCACCCTTGGGAAAAGTGTGCCCATCCTTACTGTGCGGGGAGCTTGTTTTTTTATTGGGGGGGGTAACGCCCGTTACGGGGGGGGGGGTCCGGCCCCAAGTTGGGGGTAACGGTAACGCGCGGCGGGGCCCTCGCACGGGCCCTGGTACTTATTACCAGCACAACTGTCGGCACGGTAGGCTTCGTCGTCGTCGTCGTCGTCGTCGTCGTCGCCGCTGTCGTCGTCCGACCGCGGGCGAGTGGGCGCACAGCCTGCGCGGCTAGTCGCCGCTCGGGTTCAGCGGGCTGGCGGCACCTGGCGGCACCCCCCCCGCGCGAGCGAGACCTGCACCCCCGCTGGCCCCTCCATCTCGGAGTGGGCCGGGGGGGGCAGGGGGAGGAGGAGGAGGAGGAGGAGGAGGAGGAGGAGGAGGAGGAGGAGGAGGAGGGAGGAGGACGAGGAGGAGGAGGAGGAGGAGGAGGAGGAGAGAAGGAGGAGGAGGAGGAGGCGGAGGAGGAAGAGGGGGGGAGGAGGAGGAGGGGAGGAGGAGGAGGGGAGGAGGACAAGAATGAGGAGGAGGAGGGGGAGGAGGAGAGGAGGAAGGAGGAGGAGGAGGAGGCGGAGGAGGAAGAGGGGGAGGAAGAGGAGGGGGAGGAGGAGGAGGAGGAGAAGGAGGAGGAGGAGGGAGGAGGAGGGCGGCACATTCCTGTCGCAGCGATGTGGGGCACAGGTCCAGCCCCTGCCAACGGGGCGTTGGTGAACGGGCCGTTCAACGAAAGGTGCGTCTTCATGGAAAACTACTGATTTGCCGCGCATGAGTGCGAGGTAGACCCCCCCGCCCAGAGTTACGATGATGTATCGACGTTGTTGTCGTCACGACGTATCACGCACCAGTGCGAGATAAATGCCTTGTCGCCCCGTTTTTGCTTGAAGAGGCCTCTCGGCTACCGCCCCGTTTCCTAACGCCCCGTTTGCAAGGGGCTTGGACAGGGGGAATGAAAACGACGGGACCGCGGATTCGGTGCTTGCACACCCACGCGACGGGAAAAAGGGGGGCGGGCACGGAGGGAGCCAACGGGGGGAGACTGTTCAGAACATGAAGTCCCTCAACACGTACGCAGCACCCCGCAGTTGCGGATACGGGTGAGGGGGCGGCGGGGTCGCTAGCACTCTGCGATGCTCCGGGGAAGCCCGCCGCAGGCGCCGCCTTTCGTCCAAGCAGCGCGGGTTGCTTGCGGCTGGGTTAAGGGTGGGCCAACAACAACAACAACAACAACAACAACAACAACAACAAGAAGAACAACAACACCAACAACAACAACAACAACAACAACAACAACAACAACAACAACCATTTTAAGGCTGTACGCTCTTACTTGCCCGCGAGTCATTCAACACGTATACCCTACACCCTCGATACCCGCCCTCTTTGTCTTCGATCACACCCCTTTCGGGGGGATTATTTCTCTTTGCTGGGGCCGGCGGGCTTAGACGTACGGGCAAACCGGAACGGGCGGACAATCCTTCGGGGGCGTACATCTCTCTGCCCGCCATTGGAATTGGCGCGGGCCCTGCAAGAGGAGGAGGGGAAGAACGAGGGAGAGTGGGAGGAAGGGGAGGGGGAAGGACGAAGGAAGAGGGAAGATACCACGTTGTGAAGGCGTCCTTGGCGCGCGCGTGGTTCCTGAGCGCCGAAACGCAATTCCAGAATAATTTGTGAGGACGTCGCACGCGAGAGCGCAGTCCTGAGTACATTGTGAGGAAATCTCGGGCGGAAGCGGGGGCCCTGACTAAGTTGCGAGGAAGTCTCAAGCGGGAGCGCCGTTCCTGAGCAAATTGCACGGAAGTCTCAGGCGGGAGCGGGGGTCCTCACTAAATTGCGAAGAAATCTCAAGCGGGAGCGCCGTTCCTGAGTCAATTGCGCGGAACTGTCAGGCAGGAGCGGGGGTCATGAGGAAAATTGGAAGAAGTCTCAGGCGGGAGCGCCGTTCCCACATAAATCGCACGGAAGTCTCAGGCGGGAGCGGGGGTCTTGATTACATTGCGAGGAAGTCTCAGACGGGAGCGCCTTTCCTAAGTAAATTGCGCGGAAGTCTCAGGCGGGAGCGGGGGTCATGAGTAAAAATCGAAGAAGTCTCAGGCGGGAGCCGTTGTTGTTGTAGCCCGGGGGGCAGGGGCACAGTTTGAGCAGGAAGACTTTACTTGAGAAAAAACAAAGTGCGAGCCCCGGGGGTGGCACTTCAATCGACAAAAAAACAATGTGCACCGGTGGGGGGGGATCAACAATAATTATTATTCCAGAGTGACAGTTCAACAACAACAACAACAACAGCAACAACAACAACAATTACTAGCACGTGGGGACACTCCGTTCTCACCAGTGCCAGGGTTTTCATACGACGCCCGCCAATACCCCCACTTTGTGGGGGGGCCGGTTCAAGCTCTACCACATTTCCAAACGACTCTTCGCCACCACCCACACCCAGCTTCCCGCCCTATGACGTTCGGACACTTCACTTCGTGGCCTGCGGACGACCGTGGCTACTACACTGGCAGGCGCGCGAACGCCGTTGAAAGAGCTTGCGAAAGTAGCTCGCGCGAGCTCATGTAACATAAATGTTGAAAAAAAAACCTTGGTTTTTTAGGATTCGGACAGCGCGCGCGGGTAGAAATTTTGAAAATTCGTACAGATGTTTTTCGAGGACCTACGGTGCGATTCGTATGATTTTATGTTGCGCGGTGCTAAAATTCCTAAGAAACCCAATGGTTTTTGAAGATTTCGGCGTGCGCGCGCGAAGAAAAAACGAATGTGTCCCGCATGGTATTATTTGACAGGGATGATGGCCCTGGCAGGTGCGCAACCGTTGTTGGAGAAGTTCGTGAAAAAGTTGCTCGCAAAAGCCCGTTTGACAGAAATGTTTAAAAAGTGTTGGGTTTCCTACGAATCCGCAAGAGCGCGCGGGATGAAATTTTGACATTTTTTTTGACAAACCATTGGTTTTTTGATGTTTTTATGTTAAAATCGCTACGAACACTAAGGTTTTGGAAGGATTTCGTCTTGCGCGCGCGAATGTCCACTTTACCTTATTTTTTGCAAGGGATTCTTGAAGTTTGGTTATGCTAGAACAAGAAATGTCCACTTTAGCTTATTTTTTGCAAGGGAAAACGGGGGACAACAAAACAACCGGATCTGGACACCCACGTTTTGCCTGAGACTTCCTCACGAAAATGATGAAAATGTGGCTGCGGCCTAGGCGCGGCGAGGGGGCCGCGCACCAGGGGCCCCAACAATAATTATTCTTTAGAATAAATAATGTTCAACAACTACTACTCCTACGACTACTACTACCACTCATACTAATACTAATAATAATCACAATAATAATTCTAATAATAATAATAATGATAATACAACAACAACTACAAATACAAATACAACAACTACTACAACTACAACTACAACTACAACTACACTTACAACTGCAACTACAACAACCACCACGAGAACCGCAGCAGCAACAGCGACAACAACAGCTGAATTTACTAGCACGTGGGGACACTCCGTTCTCACCAGTGCCAGGGTTTTCATAGGAGGCGGGCAATACCCCCACTTTGTGGGGGGGCCGGTTCAAGCTCTACCAAATTTCCAAACGACTCTTCGCCACCACCCACACCCAGCTTCCCGCCCTATGACGTTCGGACACTTCACTTCGTGGCATGCGGACGACCGTGGCTACTATTCAGGGCCCCGCGGCCGACGACGACGGCGTGCGCGCGCGAAGAAAAAACGAATGTGTCCCGCATGGTATTATTTGACAGGGATGATGGCCCTGGCAGGTGCGCAACCGTTGTCGCAGAAGTTCGAAAAAGTTGCTCGCAAAAGCCCGTTTGACAGAAATGTTTAAAAAGTGTTGGGTTTCCTACGAATCCGCAAGAGCGCGCGGGATGAGATTTTGACAATTTTTTGTTGAAAAACCATTGGTTTTTTGATGTTTTTATGTTAAAATCGCTGCGAACACTAAGGTTTTGGAAGGATTTCGTCTTGCGCGCGCGAATGTCCACTTTACCTTATTTTTTGCAAGGGATTCTTGAAATTTGATTATATTAGAACAAGAAATGTCATTTTCTATTGTTTTTTGCAAGGGAAAGCGGATTACAACAAAACAACCGGATCCTGTACACACCCTCTTTTCTGAGGCTTCCTCACGAAAATGATGAAAATGTAGCTGCGGCCTAGGCGGCGCAGGGGGGGCGCGCACCAGGGGGCCCAACAATAATTATTCTTTAGAATAAATAATGTTCAACACCAACAACTACAACAACACCAGCGACAACAACAACCAGCACAACAACATCAACAACAACAGCAACAACCATGTTGCCGTGTCATTCATTTTGCAAACCCCAAACACTGGACACCCACCCTATCACACCCCTTTTTGGTGGGTATATTCATTCCCTGCCACGCGTGGTTGGTGAAGCCCTCTGAAAACGAAGGGCAACAGATAACGGGGGAGAATGAGAACGGAGGGACACGAGGGAGGGAGGGGAGGGGCCAGAAGGAGGGAGGGCGATGATTTGCGCGGCGGGTGGCGCTGCCACTTACGCCATGGTTTGCGCCAGCCACTCCAACACAGGTTAACAATAAGTTTCGCCATGGGTCGCGCCATAAACAGCGGCACGCACCACCCCCTTTGAAAGAACAGATCGTGGATACCCCCACGGGGGGACGCACAGCTGCGAACAGGCGTCAGAAACAAATTTCGTGGAACCCTGATAAGAAGCGGGATGTTGGGAGAGTGGGGCGGCAGGATGACGAGAACTGCAACCGCGTCGAGAGGAGCGCGGGGACGTGGAGTGGATTGGGGTGGAGTGGGCAAGAGTCGGGCCCCAGGAGGAGGAGCGGCAAAGAGTGGAGAAGAGGAACCGGGAGGAGTGCGGAGGAGCGGGGGGCGCACGGGGGAATCTGGACGAGGGGCTGGGAATAATTTGGGAGAAATGCGGAATGCGAGCGGGAAGGGGTGGAGATTGTTGGTGTGGGATGGGGTGGCCTGGGGGGGGGTGGGCAGAATGCGAAGAAGTGAGGAAGAGCACAATGGAGTACGAACGACATGAAAATCAAGATAAAGGGACAGAGTAAAAAAGATTTGGTAAGAACGTTGAAAAGTGGGGGGCAGGTGGATACGAGCGGAAACCGGTGCGGAAACAAAGCGCGGGGGGATGAGAAGGAACCCGAAAGCCTCCTGTCACCTCTCGGGGGCCTCGGAATGGCCCCGATGACCACCGAGCAATTCCAGAGGAAAACCTACGGGGACGCAGGCGGGAGCCGTTGTTGGCGCGGGCCACGAGGGGCGCGAACGAGCGGGGGCCCCGAAGGGCATACGTATAGGGGGCCGCAGAGGGCAGCGACGGAGCCGCTGAGGGCAGAAACGGGGCCACGAAGGGCAGAGAGGGGGCCACGAAGAGCGACAGCGGAGCCACGAAGGGCATGCATATGGGGCCACGACGGGCGCGAACGATCGTGGGCCACGAAAACCAGACATATATTGGACCAGAAAGGGCGACAGCGGGGCCACTGAGCGCAGAAAGTGGGCCACGAAAGGCAGCGAGGGGGCCACGAATGGCGACAGCGGGGCGACGAAACGCATGCGTGTGGGACCACGAAGGGCGCGAGCGAGCGGGGGGCCACGAAAGGCAATTAATCCGGGGCCACAGAGGGCAGCGACGGGGCCGCTGAGGGCAGAAACGGGGCCACGAAGGGCAGAGAGGGGGCCACGAAGGGAATCATGCTTCCACCTTGGCCCATATCACGATTTACTTGGGATTCGCGCTGTCGCTCGATACATCCTCGCGATCCATGCGGTAATCACGCTTCAGCAACCCGCCTGTTCGACCTGGCCGCTTGGGCCCGCCTTCCCGACCCGCCCGTTAGAGTCCACCCGCCTTCCCAGCCCGCCCGTTAGGGTCTACCGTATTCCCTTTCCTCCCCCCCCCTCCTCTGGTTCCTCCTTTTCCCCATCCTCCTCCTCCTCCTCCTCCTCCTCCTCCTCCTCCTCCTCCTCTTCTTCTTCTTTTTCTTCCTCCTCTCCTCCTCCTCCTCCTCCTCCTCCTCCTCCTCCTCCTCCTCCTCCCTCCTCCTCTCCTCCTCCCCTCCTCCTCCTCCTCCTCCTCTCCTCCTCCTCCTCCTCCTCCTCCTCCTCCTCCTCCTCCTCCTCCTCCGCCTCCTCCTCCTCCTCCTCCTCCTCCCCCTCCTCGTTCTTATTCTCCTCCTCCTTTTCCTCCCCCTCCTCCTCCTCCTCTTCCTCCTCCTCCTCCTCTTCCTCCTCCTCCTCCTCCTCCCCCGCGTGCTGCCCCGTGTCATCCTCATCCTCCCCCTCCGCCTCATCCACGTCGTCCTCTCTTTCTCTCTCTATCGCTCTCTCTCTCTTTCTCTATTTCTTTGTGTCTGTTTCATATATATATATACATACATATATAAACACACATATACATATATGTATATGTGTGTGTTTCTCTCTCTCTCTCTCTCCCTCTCTCAACGCCATGCGGCGATTCCTTATCACTCCGCGCGCCGGGGGCGCGCCGCAGGCGGATGGCGCGGGGGGGGGGGAGCACACCTCCGGGGGGGCTCGCTTCCATATGTAAGGCAAGGGGGAGCGTAGAGGCGAAAGGGTATAGGGTGAGCGACGGGGCCACTCAAAAATGTCGATGATGCCTACAACGCGTTTGCGAACAAGACGTAGTACCTTGCGTGTTACAGTTTACTTGTACACCCTTGTCCGTAACGCTGTGGTTCGTTATCTTCTCTGGGCTCAGGCAGGCCAACCTCGCCGTTGTAGGGCAAACAGAACATCGAGAAACGCTTCGTATTGAAACATGTCGAAGAAGACTTGGGTAGCCCCAAAATGGCCCTCCGCGGATGCGACACGCGACATCGCACAGCCGCTCGAACGCGTTACTGTTTTGCCGCATGGTGCCATGTCGGAAAATGTGGGCCCAGTATTAGCACATGTTGCCGAATTTTTGCTTAGAGCAGTGGCCGTAAATCTCCAGATTACCTGTCCTGGCGCGAATATTGGTCGTTCCACTTCGGTATGCCCATCGCTCGGCATCTGCGCCAGATGGGCCCAGGACCCCCTCTTGGCCGTGGAGGGTCGGGCTTACTTGGCCGTCGAAGGCTAGTCCTCGTAGCTCGCTGGTGGCTCTCGTAGCTCAGCTCGCGGTCCTCGTAGCTCAGCTTGTGGCTCTGCTATGCTTGAGCAGGGACCGGCCGTCCTGGCATTCCTATAATCCCACCACGAAACGTCCTTAGAACCCAAAAATATTCGAAACACAAAAACTAGATTCTTAGAACATAAACCCGATGTGATAAAACAAGACAGACTCCGCCAGAAATGTTCCAAGAACACTTCGTGGAGACCACAAAAGGTTCTTAGAATACTGTTAGGTAGGCCTATAGGCGAGCCAGGACGCTTCGCCACTGCTTGACATGCTGGTGGCCGTCGTAGCTCAGAATAGGGTCCTCGAAGCTCTTCTGGTGGTCCTGGTAGCTGAGCCGGTGAACCTCGTAGCTCAGTTCGCGGTCCTCACAGCTCTTCTGGCGGCGATCGTAGCTCGGCCTGCGGCCCTCGCAGCTCACTCTGCGGTCCTCGACGGCCCGCTGGGGGGCCCAGTGGCTCGGCTGGTGGCTGTACTAGCTACGCCGATGGTCCACGTAGTTGAGCTTGTGGGCCCACAATGTCCGCTTGTGGCCATCGCAGCTCTGCCGGCTGATGCACCCCGTAGCTCAGCTGACGGCGCTCACAGCTCCGCTCGTGGCCCTCGAAGCTCAGCTGGCCCACGTGGTTCACCTGGTGATCCTCGTAGCACTGCTCGTCGCCTTGGCAGCTCAGCTCGCGAACCTCTTGGCTCAGCTGGTGGTCCTCGTAGCCCTGCGCGTGGACCTCGTAGCTCAGGCTCTCGCAACTGCGCCCACAGTCCTCGTATCTCAGTTCACGGCCCACGAAGGTCCGCAGCTGCGCCCGAAGTCCCCGTATCTCAGTTCTCAACCATGAGGGCTAAGTCAGTCACTCTGGCGGCGGCGGCCAGCGGGCCAGGGCCAGCCCCGCTGATCTGGGGTCCCCAATGCGGGGGGAGGGTCCCGCAGATGGTCCTTCTCTTCCTCCTCCCCGTCCTCCTCCTCCTTTCCTCCTCCTCCTCCTCCTCCTCCTCCTCCTCCTCCTCCTCCTCCTCCTCCTCCTCCTCCTGCCCCGTGTCATCCTCATCCTCCTCTTCCTCCTCAACCTCCTCCTCCTCGGAGCGGGCGCGCGGGGCAACCCGTCCCCGCCGCAGCCTGGCTTGGCCTCTGGGACCTCGAGGCTGGCGCCCTGCATGCGCACCTGCGCCGCCTTGGCCTCGCCCTCCTCGCACGCCAGGGGGGGAGGGGGGCATCAGATCAGATGAGGGGAAGGTACACCTACCTCTCTCTTTCCTCGTTTTCCCCTCTTTGGGCCTCCCGGGAGGCCCTCGTCGCCACCGCCGGGTTCGCCTCGGAACCCTGGTCAGAACGCATCCCGGGAGAGGTCCGGATAGTAGCGGTACCGGTACCTCTTGGTTTCCCCAGAAGAAAGAAATGAGCGGCTCACGAGCTGGGCCCAGTAGCGAACAGGGACGAGGGGAAGGGGCGGGCGGAAGCCAGGGGAGCGGAAGGAGGGGAGGGAAGAGAGGTAACATGACTAGCCCAGCCTCGAACATGTTCCAGGCAGCCAACGCTCGGTCTCTCCGAGTTTGCTCCTCCTCCTCCGCCTGTCTCACTAACAACGCAGACCTCAGCGCGCCAGGGGCATTCAATGGGGAGGAGAGGAGAGGAAAGAGAGAGGAGGAGGAGGAGGAGGAGGAGGAGGAGGAGGAGGAGGACGAGGATGCGGTAAGCTCAAGGGGAGTGGCGCCTTCCTTCCTAAGCGGGGGGGGGCGTCTTGGGCCGCCTGGTTCAACGTGCGCCCTGGCTTCAGACTCCCACCCCGGAGCAGGAGTGTGCGCCGCGGCGACGGCGGCAGCATGGGCCGGCGCACGCTGGGCGGCGGTGAGGCCGCCGAAGGCAGCGCGCTCTGCCTTCAGTGAAGTCACTGGTGCAGGGCGATCGCTGGGCCTCTCCTTGCTCTGGCACGTCGTATCGAAAGTGGCGGGGGCTTCTCTTCGGGACGGGGCCCTCTGCAATGGCAGGGACCCTGGGGCTCCCGTCTCTCCCAAGGGGGGGGGGAGCGGGGCCGATGGCTGTCCCAATGGTTGTCCGATGGTTGTCTCGACGATTGGCCCATGATTGACGCTGTAGTTTGTCCTACGGGCTTCCCGATAGTTGTCCCGTGGTTCTCCCGGAACCTGGCCCAATGGTTCCCCCGATGGTTATACCGAAGCCTGCCCCGCGGTTGTCCCGTGGGTTGTCGCGAACGTTGTCCTCTGGCAATGCTGTGGTTGCCCCGTGGTTGTCGCGTGATTGTGGCTTGCTTGTCCGCTGGCTGTCCCATCATTGTCCCATGGTAGTCCTGTGGGTGTCCAGTGGGTTCCTGCAGTTTTCCAGTGATTGTCCTGTGGTTGTCCCCTGCTTCTGTCCTATAGTAATCCCATGCATGTCACGTGGCTGTCGATCGATACATAGCGCGACTGGCAGAAGTTGGCACCAATTCGCCTGTAGGGAGATCCGCAGCTGATTGATAGAGAGAATAATGCATGCGAGAAAACACACATACATACATGCAGGCATACACGCAAACATACAGACATACACACATACATACATACATACATACATACATACATACATACATACATACATACATGCATGCATGCATACATACATACATGTATAGATAATATGTATGGTGATATACCTAACTACCTACCTACCGACCTACCGACCTACCGACCCACCTACCTACCTGACCTACCTGTCGGCCTACCTAACAACCTGCCTACACACATACATGCATGCATACATACATGCATACATGCATACATGCATGCATGCAATCATACATGCATGCATGCATACGTACATGCATGTATACATGGATGCATGTATACATATACATACATTCATACGTACGTGCACACATGCATACCTGAATGCATGCATGTGTGCATACATACATGTATGCATACCCAAACATACAGACAATCATGACTGCGTGAACTCATGTATGCATGCATACATGCATGCATCCGTGCATACGTATAAATACGAGCAAACAGACATACACACATACATACATGCATACATACGCACATACGTGCATACATATATACATATGTACTTACATACATACATACATACATACATACATACGTACGTACGTACGTACGTACGTACATACATACCGACATACCTACATACGGACAGGCATGCATGTTCATGCATATACGTACACATACGCACATGCATACATAGATACATGAGTACATACATGCCTGCATACAGACAAGTATGAATGCATACATACGTACATACAAAAATACACTCATACACACATGCATGCATGCATACATACATGCACGCATGCATGCATACGTACATACATGCCTACATACATGCATACATTTGTATATGTATATGCGTGCATATCTATATATATATATATATATACACACCTAGATACATACATACATATGTATAGTCATACATGCATACATGCATGCATGCATACATACATATATGCATACACACATACATATATACGTACATGCATGCAAGCATAATTACATGCATGCGTGCGTGCATACATGCACTCAGACATACACACACATGTATGCATAATGCAGACATCAAGAGATACATGCACATACACATGGTATTGTAGTAAGGACGGTACCAGCTTGATCGTATACATATAGATCCGCAATATGTGTGTGGGGGGTGCATGTATGATGTGGATGATAATACCAGTAGCTCGCGAGATCAGCAGATGGGAGCCCAGGCGGCAAGACCGATCGCTGGCCAGTAACATCGGAAGATTTCCCCCACAAACCTCCTCGTCACCCGAAGGGTGGTCCTATAGGTATACGTAGCAGAAGACCTTGGGAAAAGCAAGAGGTACCGATAGTGCTACTCTACGGGCCTCTCCTGGGGTGCGTTCTGAACAGAATTTCGAGGCGAATCCAGCGGTGGCTACGAGGGCCTTCCCGAAAGCCCAAACATGGGAAAACCTCCTCCTCCTCCTCCTCCTCCTCCTCCTCCTGCTCCTCCTCCTGCTCCTAACAAAGCGTAGCGGCATTTCCCTCCTCTGAGACCTGGGGTTAGACCGAAGTGGGAAGGAAGCACCCCCACAGGGAAGTCGGTGCCCGATTTCGGGTTGTCCAATGTTTGCCCCGCGACTATGTTGTCCTCGTCCCGCGGTGTTCTGTTGTTGCCTCGTGACTGTCTCGTTTGTCCTGTCGTTGTCCCATGGCCGCCTTGTATTACGCGGTTGCTTCACGGAATGTTTCGATGGTTGCTCCGATCGCTGTTCTTGTAATTGTTCAGTGGTGCTTATGTCATTGCCGTGTAGTTGCCTGCGGCCCAAGCTTGCTTCGATTGTTGTGTGTGATGTCTGTCCTGATGATAATGCCAATGGCTGCCTCGACATATTGTATTATGGTGATTTCAGTGGTTGTCGTCAAAATGGTTCAGGTGGTTGCCAATGCTTCCAATGGTTCTGGTGGTTGTCTTCCGAATGATTGTCTTCGAAATGGTTGCAGTGGTTCCGATGGTTTTCTTCAAAATGCATGCTGTTTGTTCTGCGATTGTTCCGTTGGATGGTTGGATGGTTGTTCCAAAAGGTGCTCTGATGGTTGTCTGGTGGTTGCCCTGTGGTTGCCATGATGGCTGCTCCTGGGTTGCTACGACATGGCCCGTTCTTCCCACCATGGCATGAGTTGGTTGAGCGACTGTACGATCAAAGAAAATACGAGATCTCAGAAGCAATCGAGAGCCAACGATCGATATATACATATATAGATATATATATATGTATGTATGTGGTTGTGATGCGATCGGTGGCTACAAATGGAAATCAATAAACATATACACTGTGAATCCGATCCGACGCCAACTGTAAATCGATCCGCAAACCGCAAACCCCCCCACACCAGTCTCCGAATCCATGGAATAATTGTCATTTAGATGTATATACATTTAGAGACAAAGAAAAAGAGCAAGAGAGAGAGAGAGAGAAAAAAAAAAAAGGGAGAGAACGAGGGAGAGAAAGAGAGAGGGACAGAACAAAGCAACGCAAAAAACAGAAAGCAACAACAGCACGCGTGGGTCGATGAGTGGCTAGCAGGGGCTGGCGACGCGAACGACATCAGCGGAACTGGAGCAAATCATGAGAATCTGCATCGGAACCATTGCGATGTTAGTTGAATGTTGGGAAGAATTACCCATCACGGGAAACGAGGAAGAGGACGCGCAACAATGGCTTGTCGTACAGTGGCATTCACAGCAGCATCCGACGTCGGCTTTGGAAGTGGCCCCGAATCCTTCTGGGCATTCTTCTTCTCGTCCTCCGCCTCGGCGGACTCCTTGGGAGGCACAGACGCTGCACGCTCCCTGGGCGGCGTTGACACCGGGTGGTCACTGCCGAGGAGAGGTGGGGCCAGGATGGCCGCCTGCAGTCGGACCTGGGCCAGCAGAACGTCCCTCGAGAGCACGAGACCCTCCGCCGCCGGCCAAGACACGCGTCCAGGGGTGCCCCCCCCAGGATGCACAGAAGCGCCCAACACAAACGAAGAACACCAGTGAGGGTGCCCTCCCAGAACCGACCTCGATCTCGTACCTCGGTCCCACTGGCACCATTTGGCGAAGAGCGGGGTGGGGAAGCGAGAAGGAGAAGGCCTTCTCGGAAGGCTCAAAGACCCCGGGCCTCCCGAGAAGTGCTCTGACCCTCCCCCGAAGAGACACAAAAAACTTCCGAGGAGGCGCGAGGACTTCTGGGAAGTCCCGCCGCCCTCTGAGAAGGCGCGAGGACTCCTGGGAAGTCCCACCCCTCGTCCTCCTGCCGCACCACGGGAAGAGGAGGAAGAGGAGGGGAGGAGGAGGAGGAGGAGGAGGAGGAGGAGGAGGGAGGAGGAGGAGAAGGAGGAGGAGGGAGGAGGCGGCGTGGGGGGAGCGGCCCTCCAAGCAGGCGGGGGAGGCCCTCTTGAAGGCGGGGGAGAGGCCAGTGAGCTTCCGGGAGGTCTGGCCAGAAGCCAGGAGAGGGCCCCCAAGAGGCCCCCCCTGCTCCTTCGAATGCCCCCGCCTTCTTCGAGGGCCGCCCTCCTCGCGTCATCCCCCCTCCTCCTCCTCCTCCTCCTCACTCCCTCTCCTCCTCCTCCTCCTCCCTCCTCCTCCCTCCCTCCCCTCCCCTCCCTCTCTCTTCCCTCCTCCCTCCCTCCCTCCCTCCCTCCCTCCCTCCCTCCTCCTCCTCTCTCCCTCCCTCCCTCCCTCCACTCCTCCCTCCCTCCTCCATCCTCCATCCTCATCCTTCGCCTGCCTGCTCCGACTCGCGCGCCAAGGTGACGCGAGAAGAGCGGGAGAACCGCGGGAAGGAGCAGCGCCAGTCCCAGAACCCTCCTCCACGCCCTCTCATGTAGGTCTCAGAAGATATTCGCGAACACACATGCCGCATTCATCTGTCAATGCCCGCCCCCCCCCCCCCAAAGATCAATGTGGGCGGGGGGTTGAATGAGCTGCACTTCGACCGCAGTCTTCCCCGCGCGTGCCAGCTCTGGAACTGGGGGAGGGGGGCGGTGTCCACGAATTGTTTCCTTCTGCCGTAGGCGAAGAGACCGAGTCTGCGAGCGCTGTTACGGGCAACCATGGGGGCCCAAAGAATATACACCACCACCACGTCGAATCCTCCTCTCTACTCTTTCCAGCGAGAGGGAGGGGGGGAGGGAGGTGGTGGTGGTGTATATTTCTGGGCCCCCGGAACCACACGCGAGCCCTATCCCTACAAGAAGAACAAACGACATGAACATAAACTTTTGGCGCTCCGGGCGGATTCCTTGGATCTGCGCTGGACCCCCCTGCCTGGCGCGCGGAGCGCGCCAGGGGCGGCGCCCCTGGCGCCGCCGGGGCGGCCCGGCGCGGATCCAAGAAATCCGCGCGGAGCGCCAAAAGTTTATGTTAATGCCGCTTGCTCTTCTTCGAATCCATGCAGGCCTGATTTCTGAACGAGGCGGGCCTCAGAGTGCGCAGCAAAACCTCCGCGGGGTCGTCCAGAACCCAAGCGACACCCGGACTCGCAGGGGCAGGATCTGTCAGCATCGAATCGGGAACTTTGGTTGAGTCGACACATGCGTCGGATCGGACGTGGTGCGACTGGACAGGTGGCCGTGGCAGAGCTCCTTACATCTGAAAGAAGGAAGATGTGCATAAATGTACACTTCCAGAAGTCCGAACGGATTTCATGGATTGGCGCTGGACCCCCTTCCCTGGCGTGCGGAGCGTGCCAGAGGCGACGCTGGAGGAACGCCCGGGGGGGGTCCAATCGTCCGAACATCCCCTCCCGGGGCCTTCAGCTTCTTTAGCCTGTTCAGCTCCCTCTGCAATTTCTGCAGCTCGCCGGTGGGAAGCTCCGACCTCTGGAAACTCGGCCCTCCTCCCTCTCTCCAGACTCGTCGTCATCGTCTTGACCTCTCCTCATTGTGCTTCAGTGTGTGTATGAGATCTGTACGAGTGTATGTAAATCCGACGCCATGCCTCGAGGCACGAAGTGGAGTGTTGCCTAGGCTTCTAGGGTTCTCGCATTCTGCATCTAGAACTGCAATCTTATGATATGATGGCCGTCGGCCCCTCCCGCCACCGTGCCTGGGTTGTAGTTCAGAGGCCTCTGGGATGCCTTAGGGGATCTCTTGGGAGGCCTCTCGCCAACCTCTCCTCCTCCTACTCCTCCTCCTCCTCCTCCTCCTCCTCCTCCGCCTTCTCCTCCTCCTCCTCCTCCTCCTCCTCCTCCTCCTCCTCCTCCTCCTCCTCCTTGGGGCCCGACTTGAGCCTCCTGGGGGCCTCCTGTTGTCGCTCGTGCGGGCCTCCTGGGGGCTGCTGGCGGTCTCGGGGGCCACCTTGGGGCGAAGGGCTCGAAACGTCAGCTCGAATTCTCCACCCCAGGGTTAGGTCGGGCACGTCCCCCTACAGGCGGATGTTGGACGAAAAAATCAACAACAACAACAACAACAACAACAAGAACAACAATCACTTTACCCGAACGCTCAGTGTTCTCACCAGTGCCAGGGTTTTCATGCGACGCCAGCCAATACCCCCACTTTGTGGGGGGGCAGTGCAAGCTCTACCAAATATCCACACGACTCTTCGCCACCACCCACACCCAGCTTCCCGCCCTATGACGTTCGGACACTTCACTTCGTGGCCTGCGGACGACCGTGGCTACTACACTGGCGTGGAGTACACACCCACAGAAGTTGTTAAGCCTACGTTCGTACACCCACAGAAGTTCTTAAGCCTTGTTAACCCACAGAAGTTGTTAAGCCTTCACAGAACATCTGTTGCATATGATGCATATGGTACATGATACACATGATACAACGGAAACCATTGGTTTTTTAGGATTCGGACAGCGCGCGCGGGTGGAAATTTTGAAAAGTCGTGCAGGTGTTTTTCGAGGACCTACGGTGCGATTCGTGTGATTTTATGATGCGCGGTGCTAAAATTCTTAAGAACCCAATGGTTTTTGGAGATTTCGGCGTGCGCGCGCGAAGAAAAAACGAATGTGTCCCGCATGGTATTATTTGACAGGGATGATGGCCCTGGCAGGTGCGCAACCGTTGTCGCAGAAGTTCGAAAAAGTTGCTCGCAAAAGCCCGTTTGACAGAATTGTTTAAAAAGTGTTGGTTTTCCTACGAATCCGCAAGAGCGCGCGGAAGGACATTTTGACAATTTTTTCTTAAAAAACCATTGGGTTTTTGATGTTTTTATGTTAAAATCGCTACGAAACCTAAGGTTTTGGAAGGATTTCGTCTTGCGCGCACGAATGTCCACTTTACCTTATTTTTTGCAAGGGATTCTTGCAATTTGATCAAGTAAGAACAAGAATTTTCATTTTATAGTGTTTTTTGCAAGGGAAAACGGATTACAACAAAACAACCGGATCCGGACACAATCCACTTTTCTGAAGCTTTCGCTAGAAAATGAAGGAAATGAGGCTGCGGCCTAGGTTTTGGAGGGGGGTCGCGCACCAGGGGTCTCAACAATAATATTTCTTTAGAAGTAATAATGTTCAACAACAACAACAACAACAACAACAACAACAACAACAACGACGACGACGACGACGACGACGACGACGACGACGACAACAACAACAACAACAACAACAACAACCACCACCACCACCACCACGACGACGACGACGACGACGACGACGACGACGACGACAACAACAACAACAACAACAACAACAACAACACCAACAACAACAACAACAAAAACTCAAAACATACCCCAAAAGAGTTGTTAAAAAATGCTCCAAAAAAAATCGTCCCCTGACTGTTTGTTTCACTATGTTTTAATATTTCTCCTGTAGAGAGACACGCCCGACTGAACCCTAGGGCCTCTCTTGGCCCCCCCCCGCCCCGGTCCACTAACCGGAACTGCCGCCACCCAAAAAACACCAGCTACGGCAGACCTGGTTTAGTGATTCTGGCCCCTGTACACGTCGGTCGGAAGAAGTAGGTAGAAACATGAAGTAGGAAGGCGGATATAGTAGATTGGGTCCAGGTCCTCCCAGAGAATAACAAAACACAGCAAAAGCGTGTCGATTCTTCAAGTAGGAAGGCGCTTGAAGTAGATTGGGATCTGGGAATCCCCCCCCAAAAAAAAACTACTTTCAACGACCGGCGAGGAAGGGCCCTGGGGCTCCACTGCCGACCGTGTCCCCCGTTACCTGGGGCCCCGGCCATGCCCGACAGGGGCGCATCCCGTGCAGCGTCGCAGCCCAGATCCGCTCCGGATGGGCCCCCCCCGTTGGGGCCCCACGGGGCCACGAAACGCGTGAGGGGTGTGCCGGAACGGTCATGCGGAGGGCAGGGGCAGGCATGGGAGGAGGGTGGAGAGCGGAGGGTTGAGGAGGACGCGCAGGGGTGCGAGGAGGGAGGAGGACGGGGCGGAGGGGCGGGGAGCCGCATGCGAGTCCAGCCACTACGGCTTGAGGAAGCTCCCTATGGGCACAAAACGTGTAATGGGTGTGCCGAAACGGTCGTGCAGAGGGCAGAGGCAGGGATGGGAGCAGGGAGGAGAGGGGAGGGTTGAGGAGGACGCGCAGGGGTGGGAGAGGAGCGGGACGAGGAAGGAGCGGATGGGGCGGGGAGCCGCATGCGAGTCCAGCCGGTAAGGCTTCATGTGCAGCTCCATATGGGGCCACGGAGCGTGTGAGGTGTGTGCCGACATGGGCGGAGAACCTGCTATAGCTGGATCCAGGGCCTATTCCTCCTACTGCACCTCGATCAAGTTCTCATAGAATCCCACTGTCGCTGGATCCCACTTTAGTAACATCCTAGTCGGGCTCGATCCAACTCTCATCGAATCCTACTGTCGCCGGGCCCAACTCTAATAGCATCCTAGTCGGGCGCGGATCAACCCGAACAAATTCTACGATAGCTGCATCCAGCCCTACGTGAATCCTACAAGAGCTCGACCCAGCTCTAATAGAATGCTACGACAGCGCTAATTGAAGTATTCGAGGGCTCGATCCAGCTCTTATAGAAGCTTCCGATGGCTCGACCCAGCCATCAAACATCCTACTTCGTCGTCGTCGTCGTCATCGTAGTCGTCGTCGTCGGCATCGTCGTCGCTGTCGTCGTCGTCATCGCTGTTCGATGGCGCTGGCGCCAGCGCCAGCGCTCGCCGTCTGGGGAGAGGAGGGGAGGGGGGCGGGTCGACTTCCCTCCCGCTTGCATCTCAGGAGGGATGGGGTGTGCCTGTCCCCCTACAGAGGGATGTTCGACGAAATATATATATATATATATATATATATAAAGAAATACACCAAAAAGGTCAAATATTAATTGTTAATTTTTCGTCGAAGATCCCCTCGGTTCGAACCCCCCGCCCACCTCTCGGCGTCCACAGGGCGCGCTGCGTCAAACAGATCGGTCAGCGAACAGCGGCATTCCCAGACATCCGACTCTAGCTGGGCCACTCTCGCGTCGGACTCAAAAAACGGGGTTGAAGAAATCACGACGTCGGAGGTCCGGGACCTCGATTCTCGATCCCCCCCTCCTCGAGATTCTTTCAAACATCGCCTGCGTCCCCACGAGTGGGAAGGCAACTCCGCGATGCTACAACTGACCAACGATCAGGAGGAAAAGGAGGAGGAGGACGACGACGACGACGAGGACGACGACTGGAGGCATCCCAAACGGGGGTCCGAACAGATGGGGTCGGGAGATGGCAACGCATCGCCAAATACATCGACGACGTCGACAATGTACAGTAGTCGGCCTGACCTACGGAACGATACATAAGGAACGAAGCCCCATTTTGTCCCGAGTAAAGCTAGGAAGTCCGCAGGAACCCTCAGGGGGGCTCGCCGCAAAAAAGGTGGCGGAACGCATGCAAACCAAAGGAACGACCGAGCGCCTTTTGGAAAGTAAGTGTTCCTTAGTCTCATGTTGTTCCCGTCCTACTTAAGGACCACATCCCAGAAATAATTTCGAGCACCCGCAAAAATTTCAAAAGAGCGTCGAAACAGTGTCGAAACAGTGTCGGGCGAGTGTCTCCCAGGGCCCGGCACGTGAAACCCATTGAGTTTCGGTACTTGTTTTGGCGCTCGATCTTCTTTCCGGTGATCAAGGCTAAAGTAGGTTGGAATGTCATAACCTTAAGTCGGGCCTGTCCCCCTACAGGGGGATTTTTCTACGAAAAATAAGAAATACCCCCAAAATACTCAAAGTAGTCCAAAAATAATCGGGTGACTATTTTTTGTGAGTATTGTTTGACCTTTTGGGGGTATTTGGGGGTATTGATTGTTTTTCGTTGAAAATCCCCCTGTAGGGGGACACGCCCGACATAAGCATAACCTTAGTCAAGCCGGACCCTGTACTCTGGCGGCGCGCAGAGGGGGGTGGAGGGAGGGGGGAAGGCTTCTTAGAAGGAGGCCGTTTCTTGAAGGCGGCGGCCTTACATCTACACATAAGCACCGCGCCTTCTGAGAAGCAGGGGTGCCTCTAAGAAGCCTTCCCTTTGGACACCCGAAATGGGTACCGAAAGAATGGGTACAATGCCCAACAACAAATGTTGTCCCAAACCAACAGCGGCCGCTGTTGGGCAGGCGGCCTTCTGTCTCGAATGGACAGGCCGCGGCGGCGTGGACAGCGAATCCTGTCCAGAATGAACAAGAACTGTTGTTGGGCATCGTACCCATTCTTTCCGTGCCCATCTCGGGCGTCCAGATTCCCCCATCCCCCCACCCCCCTCTGCGCGTGGCCGAGCACCGGCACCGGGCACCGTGGCGCCGTCGGCGGGGAGAACACCGGGCCCCAGCTCGCGCCGCGCGGCCACGCGACGGCGAGGCGGCGCGCGGCCCTGCGGCCCCGTCCCCGCTCGGAGCCCCCATGTCGGGAGGCCCGCGTCGAGCCCGCCGAAATCGGCATCGAATCGGCTCCTCCTCCTCCTCCTCC
>CAUYUJ010009355.1:25000-34704 GCA_963575745.1 Prorocentrum cordatum | reverse complement strand
GGCGTCGCTTGCTCGCATTGCCCTCTCGGGCCGCCATGCCGTGGAGCGGCCCGTTGCTGCCTGTCGCGACACGGGTTGAACGCACTCGGGCGCCGAGGCTCGGGACGACCGCGCCTGCTGTTCAGACTCGCCATGGGGTGCGCCTCTGGCGGCCGAGACCAGCCACAAAAGCCTGCTGCTTCGTGCAGGGAGACGTTTTCTTTGGTCGGCGGCGGCGACTGGTCTCCAGGAAGCGGCCAGAAAGAACTCGGGCGCAGTGGCAAGCTGATTGGGGCACCGGGCAACAGACAATGCCATGAGCAGAAGCACTCGGAGGTCTGCGCGGATTTCTCGGATCGGCGCTGGGGCGGCCTGCCTGGCGGCGCCTCCGCCGCTGCCCCTGGCGCGCTCCGCGCGTCAGGGAGGGGAGTCCAGCGCCGATCCGAGGAGTCCGCGCGGACCTCCGAGTAGTTATCTTCATGCCATTGTTTGTTTCCCGATCGTCGCTCCGCACATGCGCCAGATCGGCCGCCGCAGCTTGAAGCGGCCTGCTCTTGGGTGCGCCGTCGGTTTGGGTCTCCGGCTGCCGGAGGAAGCCTTGCCCGGCAGTGGGTGCGACCAGCGCAATCCAACCAGCGCAGTCTTCCTGAACAGCATGTCGGGGCACGCCCAGAACTAGCTGCCACCAACAATTGATGGTTTCTGCTTCGCGCAAGATGGAAACATGTGTTTGCCTGTCGTGCTGACCGCGCAGAGTTGTCAAGCGTTTTACGAGTTGCTCTCAACGTTTGGCAGCAAGTTTGAAAATTAAACTGAACTCTGCTGCTTCGATGGAATAGTGAGTGCTGGCGAGCCTACCTGCCAGATGCTCCTCCTATTCCGCATCTTACTTTCTAATCCCATCCCCCAGACGATCGCAGCATGTGCCCAATGAAATTCAGCCACTCTACCTCTGTCCAGCCATTTGCTAACATATGGCTGCTAATTTGTTGGGTAGTTACCTACCGCAAGATGCCTGCATGACTACGGCTGCCACGGCCACGCCAACACAATTGACGTGGTCGTGGCACAGTGCGTTCAAGGACCATCAGATGTGACGAAAACCGAGCGGCCGACAAAAACTTTCACGAGTGAGGATGTGTGCCAAGCTGGTCGCACAGCAAGCGCACCTACACCCCGAGTTACCAGTTCATTCCCAATCCGAAGTGGAGCAGGAACGATCTGAAGGCGGGGGCGACGACACAGGAGAGAAGTACTCATAATTAGCTGCAAACGCAGCCGCAATGGCCGATCTACAGTGGCACAACCTTTTTGCACAGCGTCCCACCCTGTGCGTGGGAAGAGGCGATCCTTACCAGTCTGGAAAGGTAACTCCGACTGCGACCTTGGGCCCAACCATTACCCTTCCCGCTACGGGTGTCAACGTGTCAATGCGAGAACAACTGCTCTCGCACGTCGCACGCACGGGGAGAGAACACCCGGCCCTGCCCTCTGCTAGTGGGCTCCCAGCCACCGGTATGAACAGACTGTGCGGCACTGGCCGCGCATTCCACCTCGAACTATGGCCTGCTCCCACGAGCAGGAAGCGTGGGAAAGGAGCTCCCCGGTCCCTCGCAAGGACGGGGGATATCCATTTCCCCCACCCAGGGAAGGGAAGGGAAGGGCTCCCTCCCTCCCTTCCCTGGCGCCAAAGGGCTTCTCGTCGGCGGTTCAAAGACGGGGCCCTGAGGGATAAGGCACTCATGATCGCAGAGGAATCCTCAGCTGAACCATCACTGCTTGAGGCCACTCGTCCGTAGGGCCACATCCCTCAAGGCCCCATCGTTGTATCGTCGATCTCGGTGTGGGAGTCGAACGAACAAAAGCTGCATACACATAGATTTTCGGAGCTCCGCCCAGATCTCCTGGATCAGTGCGGGGCCCCACCTCCCAGCGCGCGGAGCGCGCCAGGGGCGGCGACCGAGGCGCCGCCAAGGGGGCCCAGCGCCGACCCAAGAAATCCGCCCGGACCTCCGAGAAATGAAGCTAATGCACATTGTTTTCCTTCGACGCCCCTGAGGGGCAAGGATAAAGGGGGGGGGGACTGGCATAAGGGGTACACATCGACCTGGAATCGGTGATACATCGCCGACTCATGGGCGACATACTGCCGATCGTTAACCCGAACGTTCCTGGGCAAGTTGGGGCTATCGGGCCCCTATCGGCGATCAGGGGCGATTGGGGGTCGATGTGTTCCCCCCTATGCCTATCATGCCCTATCGATGTTGCTGAGCTTAGGGACCCCAGCTTCCTAAAATGGAGCCAGGACGATGATACATCCGTCCGACGATAAATCGAGAAACTCTGCAAATCCGAAGTCGTGATCAGCCGGCGGCCTCCCGAACGAAAACGTAGAGAAAACGAAAACGATCTACGACATTGCCTAAACAACGATGCGGTCGACCCCTGGCGCTGGCAGCCTGTCCTTCCCAGTCGGCCACACTCAAGAGTGATCCTAGGCAAGAGTGGCCTTCGGTGCGCGACTTTTGGGGGCGGCGGGGAGGCCAAAACCGAGCGCGAAAGACACTACCTTTGCACCGCGTCGAATCGTCTGGGGATCCCAGTGTGCCCGCACAAAGTTCACTCCGGCGAAAGATCACTTTTACGTGTGGCCGACCCATCGACTCTGCCTGTGCCCGCAGGCACGGGCCTTGACATCCTACGATGGGTTCTTGTTCGGCCAACGCGGGCCCCAGCGAGGTCCCGACCCCTTCCCTGGGAGACGACCCCCGCCCCCCAGGAGGCCAGAACACGAGAACAACTGGATGGTTCAAGGAGCCCTGAGCCCAAAAACCTTGCCGTCTCCTGGGGCGGTGGCTCGTACTTATGCCGCCTTCCGCCGAACTTCCGCCCGCGGGAGCGCCGTTGCTTCGCTTCCGCCGCCTTCCGCCAACCTTCTGCCGCCTCCCGCCGGGAAAGGCTGCGAGTGCCGCGAGGCGGGTGGAAACTACAGTGAAAAACCCTAATAAGGACGCGCGGTAAGGACGCAAGACCCTTGGAAGCCGAAGTTGGGATTTTTGGGGCGGCGGACGACGAAAACCTCAAGGACGCAAGAGCAAGGAAGAGCAAGGACGCAAGGGTACCCTGAGCAGAGTCGCGCGTCCTTCTTAGGCTTTTTGACTGTAGTGGAGGAGGCCAGCAGAGGGACGAAGGCGTGCGTGAGAGGGGCGGAGCGACGTTGCTGATGGGGTCGCAGCGGTCGGCCGTGGCGGGCAACATCTGGATGCAACCCGTTACGGCTGATCTGCGCGTCTATCGGCGCGGCTCTGCGGAGCGGAGCAGCCGGCGGCGGGGCCTTCGGTGGGCACCCTCTGGGGCCACGAAACGTGTGGGGAGTGTGCTGACATGGGCGCGGTCTCGCATGCGAGTCCTGCCATTGGGCCTGAAGTAGAGGTCCCTGTGGGGCCACGAAGCGTGTGAAGGGTGTGCCGACATGGGCGCAGTCACGTGTGTGGTGTGTGTGCCAGGATGGTGTGGAGAAGGCATGCGGGCCCTGGCACTGGGGCCTCAGGTCGGGGGGCCATGAAACGTGTGAGGAGTGCGATGAAATTGTGTAGCGAAGGCGTGCAAAACTAGCCACTGGCGCCTCACATGGATTGTCATACATGGCCAGGAAGCGTGTCAGGGGGTGGGGGGGAGAAGGCGTACGACTGCTGCCACTGGGCCTCGGGTGGAGCTCCCTCTGGGGCGAGAAACGGGCGAGGGATGCGCCGAAATCGTGCGCAGAAGGCATGCGAATGCAGCCGTTGGGGCCCTTGGTGGAGCTCACGGAACGTGAGGGGTACGCCGATATGGTCTGGAGAAGGCACGCGAACGCAGCTACTGGGGCCTCTGGTGGAGCTCCCTCTGGGGCCACGAAACGTGTGAGCGGTGCGCCGAAATGGTGTGGAGAACGCATGCATGCGGGCCGTGCGCCCCTGGGAGCTTCTGAAGAGCTCCCCGCGGGGCCACGAAACGTATGAGAGGTGTGCCAAAGTGGACAGGGCGGCGGCTGAGGCAGGATTGGAGGAGGGAGGAGGGCGAGGAGGAGGAGAGGTAGGCGCTGGGCGCTGCTGATTCAAAACGAAGGCCCAACACCATAGGATGGAACAACGACTAAATTGCCCAAGCGCATCTACCAAATTTCGAGGCGCCCCTCGAACCTGCATGCTCCCACAAACCCAGGGGAGGGGGGGGAACGCCCGGCCTGCAAGCGCTTCTGGGCCACCTGCGAGGTCCTCCGCAACAATCTGCAGCGCCTCCAACGAAGGCGAAAACAAAGATGATGATGATGATGATGAGGAGGAGGAGGAGGAGGAGGAGGAGGGGCAGGAGACGCAGCAGGACGACGATGAGTGTCAATACGCCAACAAATTGCCACTCGCTGATTGACATGTCCTTTCGGCCGGCATGCTGTCGAACTTTTTTTTTTCGACGGTTGGAACTCATCAAACTTTGCCGCTGATTTGGTTAAGTTCTGAAAACTACTGGCCAGCCCACCACATCAACTCTGCGATTCGTTGTCAATGCTGCCCCATCCAACTTGCAAACACGTAATTTCGATTCGCATGGCACCTGCCCTACCCATGCGACATACGAAGGCGTAGTGCAAGCACCACGCCCCATACTCCATACGAATCCCAAACCGAAGCCTCTAGCGGCATGCAAAAACATGCGTGCGCAAGCCACGTAACCTGTGCTGAACGAGTGTATCAATATCGCCAGAGCTGGAAACGGCCGTGGCGTCGCTGCTTCGAAAAATGCACAGACCCATGTACACTTTGTGCACCTTTCACATCGCCAATGACGCCGCCCGCGGATATCGCTGCACACGCCAGGGGCACCGCCACATAGTCGATGGCTGATACCACAGATGCTGCCCCTGATGCCGCAGCAAGGCCACCAGGGAGACATGCGATCATGAGGCAAGGCCAAGTACTGCCATCCCCCCAAACCTTAACCCCGCAGCTGCACCACCAATCCCTCCCAAGGCGCATCGGACTCAGGGGAAAGCCGAACGTAGCAATGGCTGGCGTTGCCAATCCGCACGACAATGCGGACAATTCTGTCGCTCCTGGTACCACTGGACCGCGCATGTGGCACAGAGGGGCGCATTACAACACGGCGCGTTGCTTTCACTCTCGTTGTAAGCCGCTCAAGCCTCCACCTTCCTATTGCGTCCAAGCTGGTTTGACCTGAAAGAAGTTGAGCGACAATGGCTACGGGACGGCAAGTTGCCGAAGCATTGCGGTCAACTCATGCCCACACGCTCCTTGACTTGGTAATCAAGAAACTCCTGGTGGAACGATCGGCTCTCCGACTCAGTCCCTGTGCCCATCCGGCGGCTTGCAGCTGCTGGTGCGCAAACATGAGAAAAACAGTCGGGCCCAGGCAAGGATAACATTCCTCAAGGACACGATTCCTAGCATTTCCCTCGCTCCTTCCGCGAGCTTCCGCCTCTGCCCTGTCTGGCCCGCTGCGCGTGCCAGTGCTTTTCCTGGCCCAAACCTCGCGCGGACGTTTGGCTCACAGGGCACTTGGTCAATTGTGTTACGCTAGCACCAGCGGTGACAGCTAAGAAACATTATCAGCGATAATCCGACATGTCGCAGTGGTAGCGGAGCGTGCTCAGTTACCAGGCGCGCGGCGCCTTTCCACATCCACGCCCTTCGGGGCCGAGCTGTGCCACGACGACGCCGACGTGGAGCTTAGTGGAATCGAGGACCAGCGTCCTCCTGCTGCTGCTGCTGCACCTCACCAGCGTGAGCGACGCCAAACCCTCCTGCCTGCCCTACTCCGCCAGCGTTAGCGACACCATCAAATCCTACTACGTGCCCTACTCTGCCAGCGTCAGCGGCGCCAGCAAGCCCTACTACCTGACATACTCCGCCAGCGTCAGCGACGCCAGCCAGCCCTACTAACTGCCTCACCAGCGCAGCGTCAGCGACGCAGCCAAGCCATTTTACTTCCAACACTTCTCGAACTTTAGCGAGAACGTTAAGTTAAATTTCCCAATCTCCCAGAACGTCAGTGGCGCCACTGAGTTCGATGTCGCATCCTTCCTGAACTTTAGCGAGACCGCGAAGTTAAATTGCATTCTCTCCGTGAACGTCAGTGACGCCATTGAGTTTAATGTTGCACCCTTCCAGATCTCTAACGCAGCCGCCGAGATCGATTTTCCCACCGCCCAGAACGCCAACTCCCTCAAGAAATTGTATGTCATCACGACGGCGGCGGACAGTGACATCGAGTCCGACAATTCTTTCCTGTGGTGGTTTCATCTACGCGCAGCCGTACTCCTGACAAGGTGACGGACAATAACTTCACGCCGCAGTCTCTGATACCGAGCTGGAATGGAGATCCAGCGAAGTGACGGGACTATAAGCAAGAGGTCAAGCTCTGGGAGCTCAGAGGGAACCTGGAGGTAAACCAATGCCTGGCACCAAAGCTGGTGCTCAGATTTTCGGGATCGGCGCGTGCATGCGCCATCAACATGGAACCTGAGTTGCTTCATTCTCGGCCAGATGATGTGCTTTAGGAAATAAATGACAAGATAAGAGACAGGAACGCGAAGGGCATCGCCAACGTACTGCGACACCTGGAAGAGTTTGGGTCAGCAGAAACCCGTGCAGAAGTGCGAGACGCTCGAGAAGTTTTTCGAGTCGACAGCACACCACCGACGCCCTGGCGAGCGCATCACAGACTGGCTAGTCAGGTTCAACGCGGGCATACGACAGCTACGCGAGAATGGAGTCGATCTCAACGAGCTCGACGACGTTGCAGGATGGTTTTTGCTGCGCAAGGCCGGTCTGACTGCCGATCGACGCGAGCGAGCCGCAGGCAAGCTGCCAGACGAGCACCACGGGTTCCAACGCCTCAGGGGCCTTTTGGTGCGCATGTTCCCGGACATCCACGTCCAGGAGAGGTCGCGGCAGCCGCCGCCTCGACCCTGGAGCAGCCAACCGCGATCCTCGCGGCAGCGCCCGAGCGCACCAGGTCGAGCCCGCTCGGCAAACGTGGTGGACGATCCAGTCAGACGAGGAGGACGTCGACCAGGAAGAGGACGACGAGGACGAGATCCCAGATGGTGACGTCCAGGAAATGGCGCGACACGAGTTCGAGGCTTTCAGCGCCGAACTCGAAACCTCTGGCGTGGACGTGTCGGAGGTGTTTGATAACGACGACTCTGGCAAGGTCGAGGCCGCCTCGGCAGAGCTCGCAGCTGTTCCCGGAGGCCATGGCCGGCATCAGATCGGCACGCGACGCCCTCAAGGCCCGCGGCAAGCCCGGAGCTCCGAAGCGCAAGGCAGCGAGCAAGACCATGCACTCCCGCATCGACCAGCGGAAGAAGAATACTGCGTGCTGGGACTGCGGCGAGTCCTGCCACTGGACCAGTGGTTCGGAGTGCCCGACGCCCGGTGCTCGCAGGTTTGCGCCGAAGGCCAAGGGCAAATTCGGCGCAAGGTCCACGCGAGGACGATCGCACCGCTCGGCCAACATTACGGAGCTCAGCGGCCCAGATGTGGAGATCCAGTTTCATCCAGAAGGGCCGGTCACCCCTCCCAACGAGGACGCGCTTCCGCAGACGTGCCTGTCGGAGAGGGTGATCCCCGACCTGCCCTGCGTCAACCAGACGGGCGCCGGCAAGCAGACCAATGATCGCGGCATTGGCGTGGTGGACACGGCGTGCCTCTTCTGCGTGGCCGGCCAGTCCTGGCACGACGACTACAAGCAGTTGCTCACGAAGATGGGCCTAGACGAGCAGATCTTGGAGGAGCCCGAGCACGAGACCTACAGGTTCGGCAACGGAGGCACGCTGCCCAGCAAGCCTCGCGTGACGGCGCAGCTAGCGCTATGCGGCCGCGCGGGCAGGATCGTGTTTAGCGTTGTGGACAGCCCGACGCTCTGCCTGCTGATTGACAGGGATTTCATCTTACTTTCCAAGATCGACATGTTTCTCTGGGAGGGACACATTCGCACAGGTGGACATTCCCAGAAGCTGGTCACGAGCAGCGCGGGACATCCCGCGATCAAGCTGCAGCCTGAAGAGTGGAAGGCTGGGAGCGAGTTCGGCCCGTCCAAGGACATCCAGAAGGCCCAGAAACCGAACGTAAACGTGACCGAGAAGAAGCCGAATTAGCTGGACGCGATCAGCAAGCTGATCCCATCGAAAGAGATCAATGTCCCCAAACGGCTCCAGACCCGCAAGGTCAAAGGTTCTCGCCTCATTGCGCGTCTGCCTTAGCATGCTGTACATGGGGCTACGCAATATGCGTCGCTAACTTTGTCTTCGTCTTCAGATGAAACCAACATGCGGGACTACATTACGACCCACGAAAGGCTCGACACCGCTACTCCTTGGGGGGAAGCGAGCGGCACTTGTGACTGGGCGAAGCGGTGTCGTGCCACGTCAAGTTGGCCAGGCCATGCGCATCGACCTGGCCAGATCAACGACAACACCAAGTGCCATGGGCAACGCCCCTGAGAGCATCCTCTACGAGTGGCGTTGCAATCCAGACAGCAAGCTCAGCAACACATGGCGGCATAAAGGAGGAGCTGCTGTCCGATGTGGGCCCCCCAAGCGTCGACCTCTCCAAGCGCCAGGTGGTTGACGAGCAGGAGAAGAATATCCGGAGTACCCTATGCCAAAGAAAGAGCGCGCGCATCCACGGCGCCTTCCCTTGTAAGCCGCGGACGTCATTACAGCAATTAATATTGCAATCTGATCCGACCCACAAGTAAGAGCTGCCGAAACAGCGGCGCAAGTCGGAGATCATGGTGTCGCTCTTCCTGGACGCCAAAGGTCTCCTACGCAAGGAGTTCGGGTCGCAGCTGGCCGTATCATTCGAATGGCCACACTACTGTGACGGATCCCCACAAAGAACGCCACGGCCAAGCGACTGTTGCAGCAACTGCCGCGAGTGTTCGCCTTCGACGGCTGTGCCTTCGGATGGAATAACCATAATGGCGTGCCGATCAAGAAGCCGTGGCGGATCGTGACAGACCGCTACGGAGTCGACTACTCGCTGCGCAGGTTCTGCACCAGAGATCAACAACGTGCGGAAGCCCGAGGACGCGACGCTAAGGCGAGCGAGAACTACACGCAGCAACTGGTCAAGACGCTTGCCAGCCAGCTGAGGAAGCCCAGTCCTGGGCTCAAGTGGTCAGTCCGAGAGGCGAACCCTATGTCAACGACGAGGCGAAGGGCAGCAAGGAGGACACCTCCTGCCCAAGCCGCTCCCCGAAAGCCGCCGGTCACGGCAACGGAGGAGCGGGCGCTCAAACCGGCCATCATGCAGCTCCACGTCAATACGGGGCACCCGTCAAACGACTCCCTTGCGAGGGCCATCCGCGTGACAGGCGGATCACAGCGAGCGGTCGAAATTGCGCTCGATCTTCATTGTGAAGTGTGTGCTGCCCATCAACGACCGCTGCCACACCTCCCATGTCGTATCAAATTGGACCGAGACTTCGACGACTCCATCGGCGTAGATTTGTTCACTCTCGCCGACTACGCAGGAAACCAGCTAGTCTTCCTGAACGTGGTGGACCTGGCAGCAGGATTTACGATGCGTGGGGCCGTGGAGTCGAGACGTCCCTGTCGTATTGGCTCGATTGCTTCAGCTCTGGATCACGCCATTTGGCGCTCCTCAACGAGTGCTATTCGACGGAGAAGGTGCGTTCGAGCGCGAGTTCTCAAGGGAGCA
>CAUYUJ010009355.1:0-20000 GCA_963575745.1 Prorocentrum cordatum | reverse complement strand
GGCATTTCCAGGGGCTGTTCACGATTCTCATGGTTGGCATGTTCATCGACATTGGCGTGCGTGCCACGATCATCCACATCCTACATACCCATGGCCCAGCTACCCGCCGAACGTCACGAGAGAAGAGAAGGACAAACCCGAGCACCAAGAGATCATCCGGGATGGGATGGACGGCATCTTGGCGGGGCTAATCACCTGGAGGCATCCTCGACGGCGTCATCGGCAGCAAAGCCTACGCGACCAGCACCCAGCCAGACGCCACAGGAGCAGAGCGCGGCGGCCGCTGCGTCTACTGCATCAGCTTCGCGCGGTGTCACAGGTGATGGCTAGGCCGCATCGGCAACGCCAGCATCGGCTGCGCCATCGACTCCAATAGCGGGGCCAAGCTCGACATCCGCGACATCGAACAGTGTTGTGTCCTGGAATGGCTCTACTCCGACAGTACGACCGGAAGATATCAACGAGTGCGCCATCAACGGCCACCTTCCACGAGTTTGCCACAGTCCGCCAAGTGTTTACGTAACCTGACGTACGTGTCAGAAGCACTGTGCCTGGCTCAAAAGGCACGGACGCCCCGATTTCTCGGACCAGTACTACACTGTGCGGTGCGCTGCCGAGAACCGTTGGATGATCATAAATGGCCAGCCCAACGCTGGTGTTGATGCGAAACCGCGTTAGTCAAACAAGCCGAGCCGTAAGCGCAAGTGAGCAGCCTGGAGTTGCCATGCGCAACAATTTACATTAGTCTGCAAGTGAGTGACTCCACACCCGGCAAAAGATTTTTACGCGTAACTCCGCATAGGTCATGGGCAGCTACAGAGCTGCTGGCCAACGGCTGCAGTCACCCTTTTTTGCCTGCACTCTATTCGTTCAGAGGTGATGACGATCACCCGCCATCCCTGCGTACTGATTGATGTGAAGCTTTGCCAAGTTTATCGCAAGATTGAGCCCGCTAGCTTATTGTAAGAGTTCTTGTCATATTTCAGGCTCGTGCGGCCCACCCAATAATAGCCCGAGGCTTCCTGATTGCATGCCGAATCAGCAGTTTGCTGATTACCCAAGGCCCGATGCGTCATGAAGCGACCGTCACTCTAAGTGCTTGACGCCTTCCTGGTGCCGCAAGCACCTACAGGAGTCAAGCAAGGGAAGTGTGATTCCTAGCACTTCCTGCGCTCCTTCCGCCAGCATCCGCCTCTGCCCTCTGTCTGGCCCGCTGCGCGTGCCAGTGCCTTTCCTAACCCAAACCTCCCGCGGACGTTTGGCTCACAAGGCCCTTGGTCAATTGTGATACACCATCACCATCGGCGCCAGCTGAAAGGCATTACCAGCGATAATCCTACATCTCGCACACGAGAACGCCCAACACACGAAAGACACTGACGACCGAACCGAACCGACCTCGATCTCATACCTCGATCCGGCTGTATGAGGACCAAGGCGCCCAAGAGTAGGAGTCCTCCCGCCCGCCGTCGCGGAGCTCGGCCCTCTCTCGAAATTGCCCCACCTGGCGCGCAAGATGGCGCCGCCAGGTGGGGGGAACGGCTACGTCAGGAGACGGTGCAGCCGTCAGGGTCTCAGGGCCTCTCACTCGGAGTCACTGGAACGGGCTCGACGAGGCACGCTTACAGTGCAACTTTATCTTAAGGATTGGGTGGTAAGGACGCAGGACCCTTGGAGGCCGAAGTTGGGATGATTGGGCAACGGGCGACCAGTGAAAACGGCAAAGGGCGGGCCGCAGTGGCAAGGACGCAAGGCTACCCTAGAGAAGGCGCGCGTGCTTACTTTACTATGCGCGTTGACTGCATGTTCCCTACGGATGGCTCCAGCAGGTTCTCGGGAGCCTTAGAGCCGCTGGCGGGGCAGGAGGAGGAGGAGGGTGAGGGTGGGGCGGCGGAGGGCGAGGAGAGCAGGGGCAGGTAGAGGAGGAAAGGGAGGAGGAGGACTCACGCTGCGAGATCTCGCTCCGACGGCATGCCCAAGAAACACGACCGCACTGTGGCGCTCACTCCACCGAGGAGACGCGTAACCCTGTCGAGGTCAGGCGGGGCCCAGGGGCTCTCCCGCCCGACTCCATACTCGGATGTCGGTGTTGGCGATGGCTGGGAAGGCGCAGGCTCGGACGAATCTGTCACAAGCACCGCAGCAGGGAAGGACCCCTCGCCTGGGTAGTCCAGGATGCATCCCGTCACCGCAGAATTCCTGGTCATCGCGTTGACCCGCTGTGGGATGGTACCACCAACCTTGAGCTGCACTTCCTGGGAGGAAGCTTGCGCCCGAGAAAGAAGTGCGGGAGGAAAGGATGAAAAAGGAGGGTCAACAGACAGTGAAACGCAGGGGGGGGAGAGCGGAATCCGACAAATGATGCTGGCTTGGGCTGTCAAAGCGGTGCCAGCGCTATGTCATCGAATCGGTTCTAGTGCGTGGCTTGCAAAGAAGGCCCGACAACATTGTCCTTGCTGGGCTGTGTCATGGCCTTGAAGTCACATGGAACTGAGGCGCCTTAACCCACTTGGTGAAGCTACTGGTGTACCACCCTTGTGTACGCGCAGAGATAAGGGGAGGAGAGAAGCGGACGGAAACGCTTCGAATGAAGCTGGAACAAAAAGGTCCCCAGACCCCCTCGCGCCGTGAACAACCTGAACAAATTCGCCCCTCCCTCCCCACCCCCACCCCCCCGGGGCGTCAATCGGCGTATGAGATGGCTGCCCCTCGTTGAACCGCGTTCTCCCTGCAAGAACCTGCTTCGGTCGGTACTGGCAGATTGCCGGACTCATCTGCCCCAGAAGTTCTCCTGGTCGCAAAAACTTCCCGCTGGATGGTTCCACTATTGGCCAACATTGTCCGAAGACTGCCCGTCAAGGCCCAAGACGACCCAAATGGCCCCCATGACTGCGGCGGACGCGTAGAAATATTTCAAATACATGCCACAATATTCTTCGCGAATGCTCTGCTTGCCCGTGCGTCCACCCGCTGAGGATATACATTTGTATGTATATATATATATATATGTCTATATATGTATACACAAGCCTGGGCGTTTCCAGTCCGCAGGCGGATAAACCTTCAAGGCTCCAAGGGGTCGGCGGTATAGGGTAAGCGGTGGGATCATCTTTAGGAGTTCGGCGCGCAAGAAAAGTAGCACACACACACACACACACACACACACACACACACACACACACACACACACACACACACACACACACACACACACACACACACACACACAGACACAGACAGACAGACAGACAGACAGACAGACAGACAGACAGACAGACAGACAGACAGACAGACAGACAGACAGACAGACAGACAGACAGACAGACAGACAGACAGACAGACAGACAGACAGACAGACAGACAGACAGACAGACACACACACACCCACACACACACACACGCACACACGCACACACGCACACACACACACACACATCCACACAAACACACACACACACACACACACGCACACACAGCCACACACACACCCACACCCACACCCACACACACACACACTCATACACACACATCCAAGGGAGAGCGCATGGTACAACATTCGCTCACTCGCTCTGCGCGGCTGTGGAGTCGGAGGGGGAGGAGCAGGAGCAGGAGGAGGAGGAGGAATGGGGAGCGTGGGTACGACATGGGGCGCGGGTGGAGGAGGAGGGGAGGAGCAACAGGAGGAGGCTCAGAAACGGGAAGGGGGAGGGGGGCGAGAGATGAGGGAGGAGGCTGGGGGGAGGGAGCGCAAGAGGCGATGGAATAACAAAGCACCACATAAACACAAACACCCTCTGGCGCGCGGAGAACCAGGGGCAACGCTGGAGGCGCCGCCAGGGGGACCCAGCGCCGATCCAAAGAAATCCGCACGGAGCTCCTAAAGGCTATTTTAATACAATTTTCCCTGGTTCGAAGGAAATGAACAGGAGAAGGGGGAGCCAGAGAGAACGAGCCAGCGAAAACGAGAGGCTCAGGCGGTCAGAATGTGCCTCCAAACACTGCCGCTGCGTCAGCATACTCATGTGCCGCCGGTCGTGCTCCTCGAAACGCCTCGCGGGGAGGTGGACATCTTCCTCGGCCCCCCCCCCTCCTCCTTCCAACCCCCCTTTTATAGAACCCAAGGGGGGAAAGCTACACGAGGCCTACATCCCAATGAACTAGGATAGCCTAGTGTACGGGCTGCCAAAGGCCTTAGGGTGGCCTGGGGTGGGGCCTGCCCAAGGTCTAGGGGCAGGCCTGGGATGGGCCTAAGAGAAGGCCTGCGGGCATGCCTGAGGGAATGGCATACGGGCGTGCCCAGCGTAGGCCTTCGGGTAAGCCTCGGGCGGGCCTAGGGGAAGGGCCTTGAGGTAGACCTAGGGAAGGCCTTCGTCCCTGGTTCTGTAAGTCACCCTCCTGTGCTCCACTTCTCTTCCTCCGTCCTTCATCCCCCAATGTAGAGGATGCCCACGGATGAGCTACCCTATACATCGATCGAATTAACTTGTTCTCCGTTGTTAAAACAGCTGGAAGTTAACGAACACCTGGGAAGTCAGAAACTCGCAAGACAAGTTGGCAGCTTTCACTGTTAACAACTTTGGGAATTAACAACAGCGAAACACAAGGTTAACATTGCTGCAGCACAGAACTTACATGTGAGGCGAACGTGTGCGCATGTAAGACTAGCAAGCTCGTTGACTTTGCGTTGCTGCGTCGTTCCGGATTTAGTGAAACGCCAAAGCAACTGCAATTGGAGTGTTGCAGTTCTGTCTTTGTTGGTTGCGGATTCGGTGAAGCTCTGCTGTAGTGTAAGAAAACCGAATCCGAACCGCAACCGTGTTGTTATAGTGTTGCTGCGCTGGTATGTCATTTTCATTTCGGTTTCGTTGCAATTTCCCTGTGGTTTCACGCGCATTGAGAGCAACAAGGCGGTCATGAATAATGTGGTCAACATTATCTGGTTCCTCCTGCCTCTTCCTCATTCCCCCTCCTCCGCTCTCATCGACCCGTCGACCTGTGATCTGTCGCCAAGCTATGAACCAAGAAAAATGCAACGCTAAAGCGCCATCTTGCACCATGCTACGGAATGGCATGAAACATCATGCTACGCTATAAAGCGCAATGCCACGATGATGTATGCAACGTGATAGAAGGATATCCTCTACAGTGCGCATTGCATGCCGTCCCATGCTGTGCTGTAAAGTGCTATGACAATATATGGGGTGATACGATTAAGCATATCATGCCATGCTTCCTGTGAAGAGCGATGCTACCGCGTTACATGGTATGCACAGACACGGCATGCCAGGAGATGCAATGCAATGCAATGCAATGCTATGCCATGTTTGGAGGCAGTCTTGGAAGCCTCATGAAGGCAGTTTCGGAGGGGCCGTTTGGGGTGCTCTTGGGGCCTCTTTGGGGGCCTCTTTGGGGCCTCGTGGAGCCTCTAGGGGGCTTCTGGGGGGCCTCGTGGGCAATGTTGAGGGCCCCTGGGGCCTCCTGGGGGCCTCTTGGGGCGGAAGGCTCGAATTGCCGGTTCGTGTTCCCACTCTTGAAACTCCTCTTGTGGCCGTCTTGGTGCCCTCCTGGGCGGCGATCTTGGGAGCCTCTTGAGCCGTCCTGGGGCGCTCTTGGGCGGTCTTGGGACTCTCTTGCGACGTTGCGGCGCCCTCTTGTGCCTCTTGGGCCGTCTTGAGCTGATTTCTGGGGCCTCGTGGGCTGTCTTGGACCGTCGGAAGCACGAAACAGCGAGAACACGAAACATCTACAAAAAACCAAAAAAGAACATACTTGTTTCGCCTCCTGAGGGCCTCGTCGGAGTCCTCTTGAGGGCATCGTGGCCGTCTTGAAGCCCTCTTGGGCTGTCTTCAAGCCATGTTGGACCAAGGTTGAAACGCTCTTGTGCGATCGTGGGCCCTGTTGGGGCACTCTTGGGCCATCTTGGCGCCCTCCTGGACGTCTCTCGGGCCTTCTCGTCGCCCCCCTTCCCTTCCTTTGACGCGTTCTGGCACCCCCGACGGGTCCAAAACTGTCAGAAGAGAAACCAATGCACTCCGGAGCCCCCAGGACACCCCACAATCATATCCGCCGACCCTGTCGGCGTGTGTGAGGGGCTTGTCCGTTCAAGTCGTCATCTCCGTCATTCGTTGGTCGTCGTCTCTGTCGTCCCCTTTCCCTGCCTCCCCCCTTTCCCTGGGCTCGTCGAAGCTCCCCCCTTCCCCAGGGACCTCCTCAGCGCGCCAGCCAAAAAAAGTTGAGTCGGAATTGAGTCGAACGGAAGCCCCTTCCCTTCGATCCCTCCCACGCCAGGGGGGGGGGGTCCCCGGGGGGTCCCGGGGGGGTTCCCAGAGGAGGGGGGTCAGATACGACGCCCCCCCTGGAGTCCCGGGGCCCCCAAAAAACCCTTCAACGGGCCAATAGTGCCCCAAGAGGCCCCAACAACAGTCCAAGAGAACCCCGAATCGCCGAACGATCTGCCTGGGGCTTTGACGGGGCCTCTGGCGGTAACTTCTTGGCGCTCTGGCGAAGCCTTTCGGGAAGTGAGGGAGGGGCATGAAACCTGAGAGATTGTACTGTATAGCCAAACCCCGCACGCTCGGGCGGGTCCGCCCTGCAAGGGTGGGAGGGGCAAGAACCGCGTGAAAGAATGTGGTGTAAGAGGTGCCCTGCTTTCTTTTGCGGCGGTTTCCCTGGCGCTCTGGCGGGGCTCGCCCAAGAGGGGAGGGAGGAGCACAAAACCTTAGGAGCATTATGGTATAGCCACACCCCGTGCGTTCTGACGGGGCTACCTCGGGTGCGGCGGGAGGAGCAAGAAAGAACATGGACTGTATATGGTATAGCAACACCCCTCTCGCTCTGCCGGGGCCGCCCTCGAGGGGTGGGAGGGGCAAAGCAACTTGTGAAATGATAGGGTATAGCGATGCCCCGCTCGCTCTGGCGGGGCCTGTCTGGCGCTCTGGCGGGGCTGTCCTAGGAGAGGAGGGAGGAGCACAAAAGCTGAGGGGTGAGGGGAGGAAGAGGAGAGAGAGGAAGGAATGGAGGCAAGGGGAGGGGGCGGGAGGGAAGGAGCTAGGGGAGGAGGGACGGAAGAGGAAGGCCCGGGCCATCTAGGCCGTCTTCGAGCGCCCTGGGGCCTCCCGCTCCAGCTCTGTGGCCCATCTTGGGCCTGTCATGGGGCCTCTTGGGCCGTCTGGGGCTCCTCCTGGGCAATTTTCGGGCTCTCTGGGGCCGTCCCGGGGCTCTTTTTTAAGGGGCCCCAGCGGTCTTTGGGCAGTCTTGCGGGCGACTTCGGCCGTCTTGGAGCGTTGGAAGCTCGAGAACGCGAGAAAGCGAAAAACATTGGAACAAACAAGCGCGCATGAAAATCAAGGATTTGGTCCTCTTCGGGCTCTCTCGGGACGTCTCTCGGAGCTCTCTTTGAAGCCTCTTGGAGGCCTCTTGGGCTGTGTGTTTGCCGTGTTGAGCTCCTTGTCGGCCACGTCATCTGAGCCGTCCTGGAGCGCCTTGGGGCCTCCCGCTCCCGCTCTGGTGCCCATCTTGGGCCTCTCCTGGGATTATCTTGGGCAATCTTGGGCTGCTCTTGGGCAATCTTCAGGCTCTCCGGGGCCGTCTTGGGGCTCTTTTGGGGGCCTCTTCAAGGGTCTTGGGGCGATCTTCGGGGCGTCTTCGGCCGTCTTGGAGCGTCGGAAGCTCGAGAGCGCGAGAAAGTGAAAAACAATGAAAAAACAATGGGACATCAAGGATTTGGGCCTCTTCGGGCTGTCGCCGTATTGGGCCCATCTGGGGCCACGTTGGGGCTATCTGGGCTGTCTTGGAGGGGCTTCTCGAAGTCCCACCAGGGCTTCTGGGAGCGTCTTGGAGCTCTCTGGGGCAGTCCGGGGGCTTCACGGCCCCTCTGGGGCGCTCTTGGAGGCCCCAGTCCTCCGATGCCCTGTCAGGGGAGAGGGCTCTTGGGAGCCTTTTTAGGACAGGGCTCTTGGGCCCTTTGGGGCTTCCTGGCGGCCTCTCGGGGGTCGGGGAGCTGTCCGGGGGCCATCTGGGGCCGTCTTTGGGGCCTCCTGGAAGTCGAGGGCTCCTCTGGAGCTGTCCTGAAGGCCTCTTGGAACTCTCTTTGGCCGTTTCGGGGCGATGGTGTGAGCTCCTGGGGCCGTCTTCGACGCGGTCGAAGCCGAAGATGTGAATATCGAAAAGGTGCACGTTTTCCGAAGGGAATGGGGCCAGTGTTGCTTCTGGAGGCGCTCTTGGGAGTCCTCTTGGGGGACTCGTGGGCCGTTGTGGGGGCTCCCGGAGGCCGGCTTGGAGCTGTCTTCGGTGTCTTGGAGCGACAATTCGATGATTCTGAGCCCTCTTTGACGTTGGGAGACCTCCTGGTACCCTCGGGTGGCGTTTCGGGGCTGTCTCGGGGGGACCCCAGAGGCTCCAGTCCTCCCATGCCCCGTCGGGGTCGCCGCCCCAGGCGCCCTGGCCCCGTGCACGGGGATACCGTTCTCTCTCTCTCTCTCTCTATATATATATGTGTGTATGCATGTACGTATGTATGTATGCATGCATGCATGCATGCATGCATGCATGTATGTATGTATGTATGTATGTATGTGTGTATGTATGCATGCATGTATGCATGCATGCATGCATTCATGTATGTATGTACATGCACATGTACATATGTACTTGTATATGAGCATGTCCTTGTACATGTGCATGTACATGTACATGTATATGCATATGTATACGTATATTCATATGTATATGTATTCGTATCTGTATATGTGTATGTATGCATGGATGGATGGATGGACGGACGGATGGATGTATGTATGCATGTATACAAATACAGCAATAAATGTATATATATATATATACACATACATATGTACATAAATACGTTTGTACCCCACCCCAACCGAGAGGGGCCTCCATCGGAGGGCCCCGAGAGGGCTCGGGAGAGGGGCCCAGGAGGAGTCAAACCGAAGTCACGCGAGCGGGTTCCCGCGCGAGTTCGGTTTGACTCCTCTTGGGCAAGATGTCCCGGAAACTCGGTCACGTTTTATCCTGGCGTGGGAAGCGAAGCCCCAAAGTGGCCCCAAGAGGGCTCCAAGAGGCCCCAAATTGGAGCACGAGATGGGCCAAATTTCAAATCCCAAGGTGCGACTTGAAATTGAGCCCTCTCGGAGCTCTCTTGGAGCCTTACTCCGACAATTTCAAAACAAGAAAAACAAAACCAAAATGAACCTGCAGCAAATTACCAAACCGAAGCGAAACTGCAACACATAAACAACCAATCCGAAACGGCACTGCAACCAAAAAACAACCATACCGAAACGGAACTGCAACAAAAACGACGACAAGGACACGACACTTCAACGGGAAACCAACGAAACGAGCGACGGCAAAAAGTCAACAAAACGCAAGACAAGTTAACATGCGCGCGAAACGTATTCAACATACGCACGCACTGAAGCTAACATTCCGAAATCCCAAATTAATGATCTCCCTTCCTGATATTAACTTCTTGCTTTGATGTTACTTGTTTAAGGTGTCTTGCTAGTTAATGTGAAGCTGTTGATTTTTAGCCCAAAGCGATAAAACACCAAAACATATTGAACTGGTCGGCCTATGGGGTATCTTCGAGTCTCCTCTGTCGGACACCCCCGACCAGCCCCGAGCTGACAGCTCTAAAGACGACGGGCGGGAGGAAGGGGCTGACCTTGGGAACGCCTTGGACACGGGTCCGTCATGTGCGCGCAGGGGATACAATCGGACATAGGCCAGACTAGCATCCTTCAAGAACATGAGACCCATCGCCAGCCAAACCACACAGAAGATCCTAAGGTACCCTCCCCGAGGCAAGGTTTTCCCAAACGACATGGGTCCTCCAAAACCAACTTGTGCAGGAAAAGACGACTGGGTCTCCCCAAACGAATCCCCCTGGTCAGCTCAAACAATTTGGGTCTTCCCAAACCATCCGCACGAGTCTTCCCAAACCAACCAAGTCCTCCAAACCGAACCCCTGGTGTTCCCAAACCGACCAGGTCTTCCCGAACCACTTTCCCGGGTCTTCCCAAATTAATCCCAAGGCCTTCCCAAATCAATCGGGTCTTCGTCTCGCCCTCGTTCCCGCCTTCGTTCCCGCTTTCCCTGTCGCCTTCGTTGTCGATGTCGTTCCTGCCTTCGTTCTCGCCTTCGTTCCCGCCTTCGTTCCCGCCTTTGTTCTCGCCTTCGTCCTCGCCTTCGTTCCCGCCTTCGCTCTCGCCTTCGCTCCCGCCTTCGTTTTCGCATTGTTCTCGCCATCGTCTTCGCCTCCGTTCTCGCCTTCTTTCTCGCCTTCGTGCCCTCCTTCGTTCTTGCCTCTGTTCCCGCTATCGCTCCAGTCAACCAAGCATTCCCAAACCACACGACCGGGCCCTCCGAAACCAACCTGGTTTTCCCACACCAACCGGGTCTTGCCAAACCACGCCTCTGGGTTTTCACGAGCCAAGCCTCCAGGTATTGCCAAACCGCCTGGGTCTTCTCAAACAAAGCCCTGGGTCTTCCCAAACCAAACCGCTGGTCTTGCCAAACCAACCAGGTCTTCCAAAGCAGACCGCCCGGGTCTTTCCAAACCGCCCGGGTCTTCTTAAATCAGCCGGGTTTTCCCAAACCAAGCCCCTGGTTACCCTTTCTGGAGCTTTGGTTTGGGAAGACCCGTTTTGTTGTGGAGTTACGGCCCTCCGGTACCCTCCCCAGGATGTACAAGAACATCCAGCAAGCACGAAGAACATTAGGGCACCCTCCCCGAACCGACCTCGACCTTATACCTCGGGCCGTCTGTATGCGGTCGACATCGGCGACGATCGTGGGGCGAAGGCGTCGAACACGACGATATCGCAGACTCCTGGGTCTCCGATTCTTGCCAAAATCAGACAGATCTTCCAAAAGACCGGCCACGACAACCCCAGTGGTGTGGGAAAATCGGCTGGCATTTCTGCGAGCCCCCACGTACTATCACTCAGTATTTACGCTCCCCCCCTACTCTGTTCGGAGCATTATCTTGAACGCACTTGGGCCAACGGGCATCAGCAAAACAGCTGCTGGCAAGGTGACCTGCGCCAATGGAGGGAAATTGCTTCTCATTCCACTCATACCGTTCCGACTCCTCGCCCTTCTCCGCCTCTCCGTCCACCAAATCGATCGTCTACCTCGCCCCCCGTCCCACTAAATGGATGTGCGCACCAAATTCACGTACGTATGGACATACTCCCTTTCTATATTTGAGAATCTGGGACTCTGCGGACCCACACACACCCGAAACGGGATCCCAGGCGCCTGGGGTTCCTGGACGCCCCCTCAAAAGGTCCCGCGAGATTTCCGGGCCTCTGGAAATCACTGCCAAGCCGTGCAAACGGCTCGGCGGCGGTCCCAAAGAGATCAAAAGACGGCCCAAGATGGCCTCCAGCGGCCCCAGACCCCCGCCAGACACCCGAAGACAGCCCAAATATCAGCCCCAAGAGGCCTTCGGAACGCAGAACACATGATTAACTATCCGTAAGTCCCACCAGCCCTCTGGGCGACAGGTGTTCTAAGTAACGAGGGCCTCTTTCCTCTTCCACGACCCCTCCCCTTCGGGGAGGGGAGCCCTCCCCCTCCCCTCCCCTCCCTGGGTTTTTGGGGGAGGGGGCCCGATGTGTCAGAGGGTCCTTTTTCGGCCCCTGGGAGGGTCACTTTTTGACACCGCTCACGAGGATCGCGGCCTCCGAGGGGGGGAGCTACAGCGAGGACCTCCCTCTTTTGACCGACCGCCTCCAAGATGGCCCCCAGAGGCCCCCCCCAGGGCTCCCCCAAGAGGCCCCCAAGAGGGCTCCAAGAGCGCCGGGCTCCAAGAGGCACCCGAGAGGCCCCCTAGAGGCCTGATTTTGGGCTACTCGGCTATTCAGCCTTCCAGGCGCCCCAGAACGCCCGAGAGGCACCGTACCGAAAAACCGCTCCAAGACAATGACGAGCCACAATTGCCCGAATACGCCCTCTGGAAGTATTCAAACCGTGACCCGAAACCACAGTTCGCGGCATGGTGGCCCGAGGGACCCCCCTGAGGTGCATTGGCGCTTCGCGCCATGCACCTGGGTCCTTAACTTCTGACATGCAAGCATCATGAGAGAGAGGTCGATCAAACAAAAAACTCTCGCTTGTGGTTGCAGTTTTCGCCAGCACCGTTATCACATGTTGTTCCTTCTCCTTCCCATCATGTGTCCTCTTCCTCTTCCTCTTCCTCGATCTGACTGCCCCGCGAACCCTTCCCCGTCCTCCCAGGATTTGTTTGCGGAGGTTCCTCCGAGGTGAACTTCAGGAGGCCCCCGCGGAACGTCCCTGGCGCCTTTTGGCGTCCTCTGGGGGGGTCCCCGGGCCACCATGCCGCGAACCGTGGCCTCGGGCCACGATCTCAATGCCTCAGGAGGGCGTCTGGGGGCAGTGTGTGCTGCCCGTCGTGGGGCTCTCTGTGCGCAGCTTCTGAGCCCTCTTGGGCCGTCTTGGGGCCCTCCTCCTCCTCCTCCTCCTCCTCCTCCTCCTCCTCCGCCTCCGCCTCCGCCTCCGCCTCCGCCTCCGCCTCCGGGAGCCTCCCTGGGGTCGTGGAATCAAGGACGGTTTTCGGTGCCTCGCGGGCGTTCTCGAACGTCCGGAAGACCGAATAACCGAGAGGCCCAAAATCATACAAGTGATATTTGTGCCGTCTTTGGGCGTCTGGCCTGGACCGATGGGGGCCATCTTGGACAGTCTGGGGGTCTCTTGGGACCGCCGCCGGCCCGTTAGAGCGGCTCGGCAGTGATTTCCAGAGGCGCAGACATCTCGCGGGACCCTCTTGAGGGGCGTCCAAGCGCCCCAAGCGCCAGGGATCCCGCTTCGGGGGGGAGGGGGGGGGGCGGGGACCGCAGGGTCCCAGATGATAGGAATATTAATCAGGGAATGAATACACACGGTGGGTCTTGGAAACCCTAAACCCAAAAGTGTTGTCATCTCTTGTGGGCGCATCTTGTTCTTCCGCCGGCCAAGGTGGCCTCGTTTTATTTATTTTTTTGCCATCCAGTGAAGCCCTGTGGCAGAGAAGCGGGGGGGGGCGGGGGGGAGGGAGCGGGCAGGGGAAAAGGCCAGTATGGGACCACATGCGAACCCTACCCTACCCTCCCCCTCAGAAATCGTGGGGGGCAGGGGTATGGTTCGCATGTGGCCCCCTAACCAGGCGCGCGGCGCGCAGCCCGGCGCAGGTATGTGAACACACGGACTTCTTGCGGGTGAGGAGACGGCCCCGGGGCCCTGGAGGAGGCGGCGCTCGCGCCTAAGGAGCTGCCTGGAGCGCTGCTCCGCGATGGCCTCGCGGGCGGACGGCACCACCTGGCTTGACGGGACGGCGGCACGCACGCGTCGTCGCTGTCCTCGTCCTCGCCCTCGCCGTCGTTTTCGCCCTCGTCCTCGTCGCGACCCGCGTTTTCGTCACTAGGGGAAGGAAGAAGAAATAATTGCGTGAACACACTTGCGGAGCTCGTTGCGGATTTCTTGGATCGGTGCTGGACCCCTGGGAGCGCCTCTGGCGCGCGCCCGCGCGCCAGGGAGCGGGGGCCCAGCACCGATCCAAGAAACCCACGCGGAGCTCAGAAAGGTCATGCTTATATATATATATATATATATAATATATATATATATATATATATATATATATAGAGAGAGAGGAGAGAGCGTGATCCACCGCCGCTCTACTGTGGAAAATTGCCAACCTTTTCCTCCGGAGCCCGGGGGTCGCCCCCCCCCCCCCCTCCGAAAATCCCCCCCCCCCCGGCTGGAACCCCTCCCCCCCCCCCCCCCCCTCCCCCGCAAAACCCCCCCCTCCCCTAACCCTCCCCCCCCCCCCCCCCGCTCGAAAACCGGGGGGGGTCACTACCGGTTCGAACCCCTCCCCCCCCCCCCCCTCCGGATCCGGAAAACCGGGGGGGGTCACTACCGGTTCGAACCCCCCCCCCCCCCCCCCCTCTCCCCCCCCCTCTACTCACCGCCAGCAAACGACTCCCGGTCCCCACCACCGTCCGCATCACATCCCCCACTGGTGTTCCCAGCACCACTGTCCTCACCACCGCTGTCCCCGCTGGTTCCACCACCGCCCCTACCCATGCTCTCCACCATCCATACCATCCGATCGGATGGTGTGGGTGGGGGGTATTTTTCGCTGTAGTTTCTTCATGTTTGTGTAGGTTTCATTGGGTTTCGCTGTATTACTTGAGTTATCGTATTTGTTGTTGCACAAACATGCAGCTTGCTTGTGAAGCGCACGATATGCGTGAGGGGCGTGGAGCGAACTGCGTGGCAATGTATACACCGACCATGTAAACCAAGTCTGGGGGAAAGAACGAAGAACAAAATCGAGTTGTATAGTGATATGTGTTCAAGGGAACATTTGTATAGCAATAAGTACGAGGGAACATGAGTTGTATAGTAATAAGAACATGTTGGGTGCAGGCGCGGTTCGTTATCATTAACGGCTGGGAAGTATGTTAAGTTGCCGAAGCTCTCAGGATTGATCTCAAAACGCCAGGGTGCTCGAGGCGTGAGCATTTAAAACGCTCCAGGTTACGCCCGCGTAACCCCACCAGCCCATCCAGAAACGATGCCCAGAGGAATTGCCTCGATCAGGGAAGCGGACAACACACAAAGAAAATGCGAACATGGGCCTCGTAGGATGCCTCTTGGGATTGGTTTGGAGGCGCTCTTGGAGCGTCGAAGGGCATCTTGAGGAGGAGAAGGAGGAGGGCGAGCGCAAAGGCCAGAGGTCGCCTGAATGACTTTCGGAGCCTCTTGGGGTATCTCTTGGGCGCTTCTTGGAGGCATCTTGGGACGTCTGGGGGTTATCTTGGCGATCCTGGGGGGCTCTTGGGCGTCTTGAATGCCTCGGGGGGGGGGGGCTCTTGGGAACGTTTAAGGCCCTCTTGGTGGCCTCTTGAGGGCCTCTCGGGGCCATCCCGAGGCCATCTTGGAGTCATCTTGGCGCCACTCGGGGCCTCCTGGGTGCCTCTCGGGGCCATCTTGGAGGAGATCGATCAAAGAAGAGGGGTCCCCTAATTCGCGCCCCCCTCGGGAACCTCCAGAATCGCCCCCTGAACCCCTTGGGCGCTCTTGGGGTCGTCTTGGGGCTCTCTTGGGCCCCTGCTGGGGCTTCCGTGGGCCCTCTTGGAGCCATCTTGAGGCCTCGGATGGCCATCGGAAGCGAAAAAGCGAGAAGGCAAACATCATTGGGTCCCCATTGGTTTTCGAAAGGATTTGGCCTCTTGGGAGGCCTCCTTGGGAGGCCCCGTGGCCACTTGGAGTCGTCTTGGGGCGGTCTTGGGGCCTCTTGGAGCATCTTGGGAGCCATCTCGGGCCATCTTGGGATATCTTGGGCCATCTTAGAGCCCATCTTGGGCTCTTTGAGGCCCTCTTGGAACCATCGTGGGCCACCTTGGACGGCGCCCCCCCCTCCCCCCCGTCCAAGCCCAGAGGAAGGGGTTAGGGGGGGGTAAACCCCTCCCCGAAGGGGAAGAAGGAGGTTGGAAGAGGAAACGCCTTAAACCACATACGCCCAGAGGGCTGGTGGGATTCTGCCAGCTGTCCGTAGCCAGGGCGCTCGAGGCTAGCTGAAACGCCCCCATTCGGCCACCCCGAACACCAGATGGCGGGATCGGCCTCATCTGGCGACCAGCAGCTGCAGCAGCAGCAGCAGCAGCAGCAGCAGCAGCAGGAGCAGCAGCCCTCATCTGGCGATCAACAGCTGCAGCAGCAGCAGCAGGAGCAGCAGCAGCAGCAGCAGCAACAACAACAACAGCCAGAACAGCCAGCTGATGAAGGGCACAGGAGCCCGCTGACGACATCGTATTTCAAGGATGGCGTCTTCGTGAAGCAGTGGGCCAAGTGCTACGTGGATATGTGGAGGACCGTCTGTCCTCCTCCACACTTCCACGTAGGACTGCCCCCCCTCCCCCCCTCCTTCCTGCCAGGAACAGCCCGACCGAGCCTGCGAGGCCCGTGCTGTGGACGCTGACCAGCCTCACCCACTACCCTGGCAGCGTGCAGGATCGCCCCAACACACAAAAAATCGCACGCACGCTTGCCGACACTAACCACCCCTGAAGTCATGCAGTCGAGGCGCTGTGGGCGTAGGTGGTTTAGGGAGCTTCCTCTTCCAATATCCTTCTTCCTCCTCGGGTATGGGGGTTTACCCCTCCCCCTCCCCCCACCCCCCTGGACCTGGACGGGGCGTCCCGCGAGCGGTCGGAGCGTCCAAGATGGCCCAAGATGGCTCCACGAGCGCCTCGGAGAGCCCAAGATGGCCTCCAAGATGGCTCAAGATAGCCTAGGATGCGTCAAGATGACCCCGAAAACGATCAAAGAGGCCTCAAGACCGCCCAAAGACGCCCCCAAGAGGCCACGAAGCACCCCAAGGAGGCCTCCAAGAAGTCAAAATCCTTCAAAAGCCTTGGGACAACCTATGAGGTTTGCCTTCTCGCCGCTTCGCTTCGGATGGCCATTCGAGGCCTCGCGATGGCCCCGAGAGGGCCCAAGAGGGGCCCAATATGGTCCCAAGACGACCCCGAGAGCGCCCAAGAGCGCCCCAAGAGCGCCCCAAGAGCGCCCCAAGAGGGGCCCAGGAGGCGATTCTGGGGGTTCCCGAAGGGGGGCGCGAATCAGGGAACCCTTTTTCTTTGATCGACCCCCTCCAATGGCCCCAAGAGGCGCCCAGGAGGCCCCGAGCGGCGCCAACGTGGCTCCAAGGTGGCCGCGAGATGGCCCCGAGAGGCCCTCAAGATGCACCCGCGAGGGCCCTAGGCGCCCCCAGGGCCCCCCCTTCCCCCCCCCCCCCCCCCCCCCCCCCCCCCCAGCCCCCCCACCCCCCCCACAACCCCCCACCCCCGCCCCACCCCCGCCCCCACCCTCCCGAGGCACTCAAGACGCCCAAGGGCCCCCCAGGACCGCCAAGAGAACCCCCAGGCGCCCGAAGATGCCTCCAAGAAGCACCCAAGAGATATCCCAAGAGGCTCCGAAAGTCATTCAAGAGGCCTTTGGTTCTTCTGACCGCCCTTATGTTCCTCCTCCCCCTCCCCCTCATCATCACCATCACCATCATCATCATCATCATCACCATCACCATCACCATCACCATCACCATCGCCATCACCACCATCAAGACCACCACCATCATCGCCACCATCAGCATCATCAATAGCAACATCAACACCATCACCCGCCGATTCCTCCTCCCTCTCCTTCTCCTTCTCCTTCTCCTCCTTCTCCTTCTTCCCTCCCCACCCACATCACCCTCCTCCTCTTCCGCCTCCGGCTCCTCCTCCATACCCCCCCCTGGGGTGCGACGGCCTCCCCAGCCCTCTGTTCCTCTGCATGTTGCCCCGCTTCCATGATCACCTCTACTCGCCTGGGCATCGGTCCTGGATGGGCTGGCGGGGATGCGCGACTCGTCAAGAATTCGACGTCACATCGAACACCTAAGGGGAACCTAAGGCAAGCTGCGAAACAATCAAGGAACGCTGGGCCCCTCCCGAACGGAAAGGGCCCCTTCGTCAGCGCCTCGGCTGCGCGGCAGTAAAGTCCCGACCCTAAGACATAAATTCATTAATTTCATACTGCACTAAAGTCCCGGCCCAGGAGACGCGGCAGTACGAGTACCTCGACGAGGGCCCCAGGGTCGAGCCCGCTGCGGGCAAGATCGTGACCATCGAGGCCTCCCCCAAGAAGCGGCCCAGGAACTGACAGTTCTCCGACGGGGCCTAGCCCAGGCGGAAGATATAATAGGGGGGGGGGGGGGGCAGGAGGAGGAAGAAGAGGACTCAAGAGCAAGGAAGGGGATGTGGAGTAAGAGCAGGACGCCGACGATACGGGGAAGAGGGGGAGGAGGAAGACAAGACAAGGATGAGGATAAGGATGGGGATGGTGATGATGCTGACGGTGATGTTGATGCTGCTGATGATGATGATGATGGTGATGATGATGATGCTGATGGTGAGGTTGACGATTATGCCGATGCTTATGCTGAAGAAGATGATGATAATGCTGATAATGGTGATGATGATGCTGATGATGCTGATGGCGATGGTGATGGTGATGATGAGGAGGGGGATGAGGAGGAGGCGGAGGAGAGAGAAGGATGAGGAGGGGGAGGAGGAGGAGAAGGAGTGGGGGGAGGAGGAGGAGGAGGAGGAGGAGAAGGAGGGGGAGGGGGGGGATAAGGAAAAGGAGGAAGAGAAGGGGGAGAAGGAGGAGAAGAAGGAAGAGGAGGGGGGGAGGAGGAGGAGGAACAGGAGGAGGAGGAGGAGGAGAAGGGAGGAGGAGAAGGAGGAGGAGAAGGAGGACAAGGAGGAGGCGGGGGAGGAGGAGGAGAAGGGAGGGCGGAGGAGGAGAAGGAGGAGAGCGGAGGAGAGAGGAGAGAGGAGTACAAAGAGGAAGAGGAGAAGGAGTAGGAACATGATGAGTTGCGACCGTTAGTTACTCTTGGGGCATACTGGTCATTTCGAGGGGCCCACTCTTTTTTTGTTTACCGTATTTGTGGGCGTACCCAGGTGGTGTACCTCATTGGCGCAATGTTCTGGGGGGCTCCGTTCGCCCCCCATGCAAAATCCCGCGATCCCGCTCGCGGGCCGCCGAGCTTGGAAGCGGCATCTTCTTTCGCTCTGGGCGTCGTCACCGTCTTGTTCGTCGTTGATATCCCCCCCGTCCTTCCTCCAGCTCCCCCTCCTCTACCCTCCCCCATGCCTCCCTTTTTTTCTCCTCGCAGCCCCATCCTTCGTCGCCGCTTTGCGCAAACGCGAAGCGTTGGAAATGTACAAACTGAACAAGCAACGCGTTTCTTTCTTTTCACGCTCATGGGCGCAACTTGTGAACCACATCGTCCGCGAGCAGCGGGCCGCGGCTGCAACCGCGCGAAGCAATGCGCGCAGCACCATGCTCAAAGGGACAGCATGAATTCATACATCCACTTGGACAGCCAAGTTTCAGTAAACTTCGCCCTGAAAAGCCCGAAAGCTCTAACCTTAGCGCTGTAGTTTTCGCTCTCGTCGGCGAAATTCGCAGTGCATGCTGGATTGCCGCTCCATTCAGCTTGCTGCCGAATGTGTTTCGCAAATACATGCCATTTCATGGCGACGGGCCCCTCGGCCCTGATCCACGCGCGAACGCACGTGTCGGTCAACCTGCCAAGCGTTGCCAATGCCTCCGCTGACATCTGCCGCGGCTCATTTCTGCAAAAGGTGACGTAGTCAGCCATGGATTCGCCACGCTCCAGCAGGGCCGACCCTAAACCAGCATGCGAACGATTGATCAGCTCGGCGCCCCCGTTGTCCCGAAGCACGTGGACAAAAAAGGGTAACAAGTATCTTGTTTTGGCAGCTTTCAGCGTGAGTTTCGGATTGTCCGCCGATGCATCAACCATCGCTGACGACAAGTTTGTCACGCGAACATCTGATGATATGTTGTGCCGCGAATAATAAAAAGTTAACGAATGCTGCAGCTCCAGGTCCGCACTGTCGGGCTCATCCTCGCTCCATGGACCGAAAAAACCTGCGCGGAGTAGTGATATCAAAGCACGGGCAATGAAATACTGCATGATTCCTAGCTCGACTACATGCATGCTGTCGTGGAGAAAGTGGCGGGACGTGAGCCCCCTAATGCCGTGCACGCCTGGAACGTCCAATATTCTGTTTATAAACAGCACGGCATTCTGAGGGCGACGGAAAAAATGACAACTGCGCTTTGTTGGAGGAAACTCGCTTACCTTTTCACCGTGCACTATGTCGGGGCTCCCGATGAATGCTGGCTCCAGCCGGTCGCCCCGTTTCAAGGCTGGCAGGTCGCGCAGCGTCCGCTTCAACGACAGGCCACCCTTGTTTCGCCGCCTATCTAGATTATTCAGAAGAGTCGTCGCCCTCGCATCGTCGAGTGGCACCTCGAATAAGCACGCATCAGCAACGTTGCGATACCAGTCGTGGGATCGCGGCGCCGCCGGCGCATCTAGGTCGCCC
>CAUYUJ010009354.1:0-34712 GCA_963575745.1 Prorocentrum cordatum | reverse complement strand
TCATCATCATCATCATAATCATCATCATCATCATCGATCATCATCATCATCATCATCATCATCATCATCATCATCATCATCATCATCATCATCATCATCATCATCATGTTCATCATCATCATCATCATCATCATCATCATCATCATCAGCAGCAGCATCATCATCATCAGCATCAGCATCATCATCATCATGATCATCATGATCATCAGCATCATCAGCATCATCATCGTCGTCGTCATCATTATCAGCATCATCAGCATGATCATCATGATCACCATCATCACCAGCACCATCAGCACCACCACCGTCATCATCACCATCATCATCACCATCATCACCAGCAGCATGGCCATCATGACTAGCATGACCAACAACATCATCATCAGCAGCAACAGCACCACCACCATCACGATACTCATAACTGCCACCACCATCATCATCAGCATCAGCATCATGATACATACTATCATCAGCAGCATCCTCGTCCTCATCCTCCTCATCCCCTTCATCCTCTTCCTCAGATTTAGCATCATCATCGTCCTCATCGTCGTCGTCGTCGACACCGTCATCACCAGCATGCTCATCAACAGCATTGTCATCATCAGCAGCACCATCACCATCACCATCACCATCACCATCATTGTCATCATCATAATCATCATCACCATCATCATCACCACCATGACCATCACCACCGCCACCATCATTAACATAACCATCATACTCGTCATCCTGACCATCATCAGCATCATCATCACCATCATCATCATCATCATCATCATCATCATCATCATCATCATGATCATGATCATGATCATCATCATCATCATCATCATCATCATCATCATCATCATCAACATCACCATCACCATCATAATCATCATCAGCATCATCATCACCATCATCCCCTCTTTCTCCTCTTTCCCCCCACCCTCATCCTCTTCCGTCTCCTCATCCTCCTCTTCGTTCACTTTTGTTCCGCCTCCATCCTCTTCCCCCTCCCACTCTCGCGGTGCGGGCGCTCCGTGCTGATGCGCACCAAGCGGCTGCGCTGGGCGGCGCCCTTGCCCCTGCAGACCAGCTCCTGGGGCGACGCGCGGAAGAGCTCCGCGAGGGCGGCCAGGAACAAGACGAGGAAGGAGGTGGAAGGGAGGGAGGGCGACCAAGAAACGCAGAGGGAACAGGGATGGAAGGAGGAGGAAGGGGGGAGAGAGGTGGCCGACGAAGAGACGGGGGAGGAGGCGGGCGGGGTCAGGAGCAGGAGATGGAGGTAGCTGTATTCCCGGGAGGGCATCCTGGGCACTTGGCTTCGCGGCACGATAGCGCTCGTGAAAGTGAGCTCGCGGCGTCGGACTCTTGCTACGAGGCCACATGCGAACCCTACCCCGCCACCCCATGATTTCTAAGGGGGAGGTGGGCCCCACTTCGCTCGGGATCTCTCCCCCGAGCGGGGTGAAGCCCACCTCCCCCCCTTCGAGATCGTGGGGTGGTGGGGTGAGCTTCGCATGTGGCCACCGATCTTGCACCGCTGCGAGCGAAGAGGAGGGGATACGGGACGCGGCAATCTATCTGCCCCCAGGCGACCTGCATCCGCCACCGTCGTGCCCCGTGGTGCCCCCTCTGCACGCGGCGGCGCGATGGAATGACAGGGGCTGTATGGCAGGGCTGCGGTAGTCTTCTCAGGGCCCCCCCCCTCCTGGTAGCAGACCGCTGCATGCACCTCCCTCTACCTCCCGGAGCCACGAGGAGGAGGAGGAGGAGGAGGAGGAGGAGGAGGAGGATGAGGAGGAGGAGGAGGAGGAGGAGGAGGAGTTCACAACATGATGTTCGGAGCGTTACCGTCAACGCCCGTCGCTCGCCGCACCGACGCGGCAGCGGGGTCCTCAGGCGCCCACGGAGGAGAAGGAGGAGGAGGGGGAGGAGGAGGAGGAGGGGGAGGGGGAGGACCCCTCGGAACAGACACGGTGTTCGCGCCCCAGATGGGACGCAGAAGGACGTGCCAGCACGATGCGCCCCCCCCTCCCCCCGTGGAGGTGCACGCCCGAACCGAACGTGTGCGATAGCCCACGCGCTCCTCACAAGATGTGCCGCTTTCTTGGCGGTGTGGTCAGGAATCGCTTGCCAACGAGAACGTACTCTTCAGTCGGGCCTGTCCCCCTGCAGGGGGACTTTGGACGACAAAACTAGAAATACCCCAGAGATAGCCCCGAATGGCCAAAACATGCTCCAGAGATCGTCCCCAGACTGTTTCTTCGACGACTCTTGGAAATTCTCCCCCTGTAGAGGGGCAGGCCCCGCTCAAACACGTACTCCAGAGATGGCGCTGAGCGCGCGCGGCGCCCTTTAGGGGGAGCCACACACACACCACACACACACAGAGAGTGCACGCGGACTTGAGCGACGCCCACCCGAGGCAGCGACCCCGCCTGTGATCTCACGCTCTCAGACCTCTGAGCCCGCGCGTCGCCCCTGCGGGGCCGACGCACACATTGTACGATGACGGCATTCGTTCTCTCGGGGAAGGACAGACCCCCCTTTAGTAAAACGTGGTTTAGTGAAAACGACCTGAGGCCCAAACCTGGCGGGCGCAAGCCTGGAAAATAACGGCCACGGCGCCCTCTCGAGAACCGAAAACGGACAATTCACTAATCGACGTGTCACTGTTGGGGGTTCTGCCCACCCCCGATTCTCTCTTCAAGGGCCCCGACGAGGCCCGCGCGCGCAGGCATTCCGAGACGGCGCTGGCCAAACAGCGCCTGCACAGCGCCCGAAGAGTTCCTCCCCGAGGCCACGTGCTCAAACTCACGCTCGTTTAAAACAAAAACCGACGGACCAGCGCGCCCGAGCTTCCGAGACGGGCCGAGCGTGCAACCGAGGTCGCCACGAAGGCCCAAGATGCCTCCAAGACGGCCCAACAAAGATGGCACCAAGGTGGCCAGCCCACCACGGGCTCAAGACGGCCCAAGATGCTCAAGGGCCCGAGAGGGCCACAAGAGGACCTCCAACAGGGTCCGAAGAAACCACAATCGCGGATTCTCGCTGAGGCTCTGGAACGCTTTTGACATTGTCGCCTCTCAAAGCTTCTATTAACACACGACGGCCCAAGAGACCTAAAAAATGGCACCAATATTATGTCGGGCGTGCCCCCCTGCAAGGGGATTTTCGACGAAAAATAAAAAATACCCCCAAAATACACCCAAACGGCAAAAAAATGCTCAAACAATAGCCCCCAGACTGTTTTTGGACTATGGTTTGATTGTTTTGGGGGTATTTTTTACTTTTCGTCGAAAACGCCCCTGTAGGGGGACAGGCCCGACTTAACACCAGTACGGGCCAAGGGGGCACGGCATCCGGAGAGGCCCCAAGACGGGCCCCACGACTGCCCGGAGACCTCCGCCGCACTGCCAAGAGGGCCCCAGGGCAGCCCACGAGAGACCCGGACGGCCCGCGGGGGCCTCAGGGCGGCCCCAAGGGGACCCCAAGACTGGCCCACAGGAACCCAAGACAGAGCCCCAGATGAGCTCCATGAGGGCTCCTCCAAAGTGAGAACGAAAGCTGTCACATGTGACGGTCTTCCTCTGCCCCCTCCTCCTGCTGCTGCTCCTGCTCCTGCTCCTCCTCCTCCTCCTCCTCCTCCACCACCTCCTCCTCCTCCTCCTCCTACTCCGCGTCCTGATCATCGCCACCAGAATCATCGTCACCATCATCGTCCTCATGCTCATCCTCATCGTCCTGTTCCTCCTCATCATCACCATCACTATCACCATCCGCATCCTCATGCTCATGCTGATGCTCATGCTCACGCTCATCCTCATGCTTGCCCTCATCCTCATAAGCATCCTCATCCGCATCGTCATGTTTTTCCTCGTGCTCTTCCCCATCCTCATGATCCTGATCACGGCTCTGCAAAGCTTGGGGGCACGAGGCGTACACATGACGGCCTCCCGCGCCCCCTCAAACAGTCGCGTCCCAGAATGCTGGGTTGGCAAGGTCGGGACTTGCCGCAGGCAACTAAATGTTTCCGACTCGTTGGGGTTGGTTTTCGAACGTTGGCGCAATGGGCCGTCAATGCAGTGTACGGGCAAGCGACTCTCAGGTTCTGAAGGCTTTGGAGGGGCCGACGCGCGGTGGAAAACTCCTACGTCAAGACACTATCCGACGTCGCTGGCGTGGGATGCACCGAACTGCGTCGGGCTGGGTCCACCCCTCCGTGGTAGCCAGCGGAAAATGCGGGAAACGCAACGCCTCGTCGTGCAACGTAGAGTGAGTCGACTAAAAGCATACGTTCGAGCCATTGACCTTCTGGCTGCCAGATGCAAGCCAATCAGGGTGAGATGGTCTGGATGCTGCGTCAGCGCTCTTCTTCGTGGCGTGAGGGACTGGCGCAAAGGGTCCAAGAAAATGGTCACCTTCCAACGTGAGCCCCCTCCATAGTATCGCTGCGCGGGTCAAGGGGCGATTGCAGGCCGTTGCGGTCCGAACAAGCTATCTAGGAGCCTCACGGGAGTGCCATTGCCCCTCTCACCCCTGCCCGACGGTGGCTTCGCACACCCCGCGGGGACAGGTGGCATGCCTCAGCCTCGAGAAGCGCCAGGATGAGCGAAGACAGCGTGGCTCACTCGCGTGGGCGGGTCAGCAGATCCAGACGACTGCAGCGCGAATGAGCGGTGCTGCCCTCGCGGCAGTCGTCCTTTTCGAAACCGGGTCTCTTCGGCAATGCCGATACGTGTCCTCTGCTCCCTCGAGCCTCGGGAGCCTCCCTCGGCGGGCCCAGGCTGTCGAGCGGGGCCGCGCGGGCGATGGACTTCTCGGATCGGGCGAAGGGGGGGGGATAGCAAAGGGGGGGGGGTTGAGAGTCAGCTCACGCAGCTGATTTTCCCGGCGCCTCCTGGCGCCCGAGGCGGCCATGTATCGAGGAATGGGCCCCTCGGTGAGGCCGAAACCAGCTGCATGCAGCGAATTTCGTAACCCCCCCTTTCCCAATCCCCCCCCGTCCGGCCCTAGAGGAGGAGGAGGAGGAGGAAAAGGAGGAAAAGGAGGAAAAGGAGGAGGAGGAGGAAGAGGAGGAGGAGGAGGAGGAGAAGGAGAGGAGGAGGAGGAGGAGGAGGAGGAGGAGGAGGAGGAGGAAGAGGAGGAGCCCAATCCCCTCCTTTCGCCCGGCCCGAAATTCGGGGGGGGGGGGGCTGGCGTCAGCTCTTGGCCCTGGGCCCCGATGCCCTGCCTCAGAGCAAGCGGCTCCCAGCGCGCAGCCTCGGGTGGGCCCCACATCCTGGCCATCGCCCGGACGTCCCTTCCCTGTGCGTTTTGGTTGGTTTCGTGCGTGGCTTTTTCGCAGGACGACCCAGGATGCTCCTCAAGGACCCCCGCCGAGAGAAAGTGAACACGTCCGAGCCGTGCCAAGCATCTGCGTGGGTGTCGGGGTCCCCGAAGCTGCAGCCGCTGCTCGTCATGCTCTTGGCAGGGCTTGCAGCCCCGACGGCTCCGGACGGAGCCCCAGGCGGTAGGCCGGCCACTGGCGCTGGCTCAAGAGCTCGCTGTGGCCGGGATCCAAGGGCTCGGGTGTCCGAGCGAAGCGGTGCAGGATGCGTCATGCTGGAGACCGCGGCGGCGTCTGGCTGAAGGAGGGGCCTGCCTTACCCCTTGCCGTTGCCACTGAGGTTGCCTGCTCCCTACTGCTGCGCTGCCATAGATGTTCAGTTCCAATTGTCAGCTGCAACTGGAAATGCCCAGCTTGGATGTCTGGCGGGATCGGTGGCGGCGGCGGCAGTGGCCCTGAGTATGCACATTGATCTGGCGAGACTCACCGAGACTCAAACAGGAGCCATCGTACTCGGACTCTGGGGTGGCTATCTTCGGGCTTCTATCTGCATGTGTCATGGCTTCTTCGTTTGCGATTCTTTTCTCGCTGTAACTGGTGTTCTCTCGGACCGTTTCGATATCGTACTATTTTAGCGTTGCTGCTGGGTGAGTTCCTCCTCCTACCTTAGAGTGACATTGTGGAGATGTTGAAGCTGCGTATTTCTCCCTGGAGTTGTCTCTGAAGTTGTTGGAGAAGAATAGTGACCTTCGAACTGACAAACATACTCATGGCAGTATTGTCTCGGACGTCCTGATGATGATGCCCTGTCTGGGGCGTTGCATGGGCCACAGTGGCGAGGCTCTTTGTTGTCAGCATCGTCTCGTTGCGGAGCTTCCAGACATGGATAAAGGCATCTGCAGCCAGAGGCGGGCTCCCCTCTGGGCGACGCTCGGCTGTCGTCGGGCTTGCCGTCGCCACCTTGCAGACAGCCCTCTGGACCGCAGCCGTGTTCATCTCAAGAAGTGTCTCGTCGTCATCTGCCGAACGTCTCGAATCACCCGCTGAACTACTGGACCGTCTGGCAATGGCATGCTCGCGTACTTTTGCCACTTGGGGGCTTGGCGTGTCCTTTTCCTTTGGCTGGCTGTCCTCCTTTGGCTTCGGTGGCCCCCGGCCGCAAAACTACCATTGGTAGTACGATCCGAGTCGGCGACAGCAGTTGCTGCATTGCCAAGCACTCACAGCGCGGCCAACGTCGGGCGTTGGTAGAACTGGGTTTAGTGGGACATAGTTTAATGATGTGTACTGGGGGACGCCCCCCCAGCCCCGTTCCACTAACCGGAACTGCCGTCACCCGAAAAAACACCAGCTACGGCAGACCTGGTTTAGTGAGTCTGGCCAATTTCGGGGCTCTGGGGCCCTACTACTAACCTGGTCCCCTTACCTAGGGTCCTGGCTATGCCCGACAAAATGGCTCGAGAGAAGATGATGCCACGTACGGTCACGAACGTAGCCTGGCTGGGCAGTGAGCCTCGATGTTCTGCTGAGTGTACAGTCGGGATCGATTGGAGAGGACACGCGAGAAACCACAAGACCTTTCTGAGGGCCACACTACAACAAGAATGTACGTCAGGTTCGTGTCGTGACGACTTCAGCGTTGGTTTCTGATACCGCGGGGATCGTTCAACCTTGAGCGATCGGCCGTTCCCGAAACGTCCAAATCGTTCCACATCGAATGATTCTGGGTCGCCCCGCGGCGTTCAAAATTGAATGCCGCTGGCGGGGTCGCCGCCAGTCGACACGACACGAACCTACCGTAGAAGACATTGCTCGCGAAACACAGGACACATGGGTACCCCCCCCTTCATTGGGCCAGGTCGACCCATCCATCCACCTCGACTGTATTGTACACAAGGGTCGCAGAAGGGGCCGACCTGGCCAACTGCCTTTGAAAGATGTGCCACTTGAGCCAACACGTGTCCGGTGTCTCCTCCCATATCCTCGTCCTCATCTTGATCGTCCTGCTCCTCCTCCTCCTTCTCCTCCTCTTGCTCCCGCTCCTCCTCCTCCTCCTCCTCCTCCACTTCGAAGGTACGCTCCACATCCTCCTCCTCCACCTCCTCCTCTTCCTCATTCTCCTCCTCCACCTTCTCCTCCTCCTCCTCCTCCTCCTCCTCCTCCTCCTCCAAGGTACGCTTTCTATGTTTCTCTCTTCTCCCCCTCACCCCTCCCCCTCCCCCCCCCGTCCCCTCCCCCTCCCCCCTCCCCCTCCCCCTTCTCTCTCTATCCTCCACCTCCTCTCTCCCCTCCTCCTCTCCTCCTCCTCCCTCCCCTCCTCCTCCTCCTCCCTCCTCCCCCCCATGCTCCATCCCTTGCTCCTCCTCCCCCTCCTCCTCCTCCTCCTCCTCCTCCCCCTCCTCTTCCTCCTCCTCCTCCTCCTCCTCCTCCATCTTGTCTTCTGTCTGCCTGCCTCCGCGGCGCCCTTGCCGCTCCTATCGCTTCGGCTGCGCCGCAGGGGGGGAGGGGGTCCGGAGGAGGGGGTGGCAATAGCGCACCACGGCCCGAGGCATGCGCTGCGGACGGGCGGACGGGCGCCCGAGGCATCCCTATTAGGTGACCTTTGAGCCCTTCTGTGACAGAAGGGCCCTTTGGGGAGCCCATGGCGAGCCCCTCTGTGAGAGAAGGGCTCGTCATCCCAGTCTATGCCGTCCTCCTGCACCTTTCTCGCTCAGCATCTTCTCGTTTGTGATCGTTGTCGTTGTGTGCCTTACAGTTTGTCAAGTCTCCCCGATGTCGTGGCCCCGACGTCGTGATGCTTTCAGAACGTCGACCCCCAGAGGTCTCATCCTCTTCCCTCCTCCTCCTCCTCCTCCTCCCCTCCTCCTCCTCCACCTCCTCCCTACCTCCTCCTCCTCCTCCTCCTCCTCCTCCCCCCTCCTCCTCCCTCGCCCTCGTCCTCGTCCTCGTCCTCGTCCTCCTCCTCCTCCTCCTTCTTCTCCTCCTCCTCCTCCTCCTCCTCCTCCTCCTCCTCCTCCGGCGGATCCCGCCGTGGCGACGAGAAGCCTCCAGGCGGCCCAGCAGCGACCGAGCACGCCGGGGAGGGCCGCAGCAATCTCGACGGGCCCTGCGCTCCAATCCCGCCACGGCGGATGGCCTCAGTCCTGCACGCATCCACACACGGCCGGGGTGCCGGCGCAGACTTCAACGCGCCCCGCCGCCCCCGATTCGATGTAGGTTGGCATCGCCAGCGGGGAGCTGGACTTCGGCCAGCCGGCATGGCGGCAGGCGCGGCATGGCGGCCAATAAGGAGCCGACCTCTCTATACACCGACGCCTTTGTCTGGCCTCGCACGGAGTCTCGCACAAGAAAGCGGATCCTGGTGTATACGGGATCCTGGTGCATACGTTCTTCGATGTTTCCCCGGGGAAACGGGGATAGACGTATACACCACGCCACCCCGACGTCGTCCCCGACCCGCGAGAAAGTCCTGGGATTGAGAAACCGCCCGCCACTGGGAATGTGTATGCTCCAGTTTCCGATTCAACGCGCCCCGCCGCCCCCGATGATGTTGGTTGGCATCGCCAGCGGGGCGCTGGACTTCGGCCAGCCGACATGGCGACAGCTTGAAAGGCACAGGGTGTTGTCAATCGCCTGTGCTGCTGCTCCTGCTTTTGTCGTTCTCCCCTCGCGCGCGCCCTCCTGCAGATCCCCCACGATGTGCGGCTGCAGGTTGAAGTAGTTGTGCCGCACGCCACCCACGTTCGCGTCCATCGAGGTGCAGTCCACGATGTCCACCCTGCAGGAGGGCTAGCGGGCGAGTGGCGGTAGAGAAGCGGCCGTTCCGCCATCGGAGACGCCTGCCCCCCGCGCGGCTGGAACAATAATTCGCCGGCCCAACGGGCCAGGGCGTGCTAAGATCTCCGGTAACTGGTTAACAGTATTAACAGTATTTCTAGTTCGCGCGCGCGGGGCGGCCCCTGGGGGCCCCCCGGCGAAAAGCACCCCGACCAACGCCCGACCGCCGCCCGACCGCCGCCCGACCAAGTCTACTCAGAGATGGTTTTCCTTCTGGGTGCGGCCTCTCAGGCTCCCCAGAGCGCGCTCAGAGTGCCCCAAGAGGCCCCCAAGACTGCCCAAGAGGCCCCCGAGACGCCCAAAGAGCGCTCGAAGTCGCCGAAGATGACCCCAAGACGGCCCAAAAGGCCCCCAAGACAGCCCAAGAGGCCTCCAAGACGCCCCAAGAGCCTTCCAAGAGGCCTCCGAAGAGAGCCCCAAGAGGCCACAATCGTTGATTTTCATTGGTTTTTTCTATGTTTTTTGTATTCTGGCTTTTTCGGCTTCCGGACGCTCCAAGACGGCCCAAGAGGCCCCCAAGACCGCTCCAAGACGGCCCACGAAGCTCCCAAGACGGCGCCGAAACGACCCAAGAGAGCCCTCAAGACGGCCCAAGTGCCGCCCAAGACGGACCAAGAGGCCCCAAGACGGGCCCAAGAGGGACTCAGGAGGGATACCGAGAACTCAAAAATGGAGCCCTCCGTCCCAGAAGGCGCCCAGGAGGTCCCAAAGAGGCCCCAAGAGGCCTCCAAGAGGCCCCAAGATGTCGCCAAGAGGCCCCAGGGAGACTCCCAGGAGGCCCAAAAGAAGCCCCAGAAGGCTTCAAACATGTCTCCCAGGCGCCCCCGAACGGCCTCTCAACAGACCCCAAGAGGCCCCCCAAAGAAGCATCTTGACGTCGACTCTATTTCGCCCCATCGAGAGACGACCCCCAGGGAACTGCTTCACCATCAAAACTCCCCACGCAACGCGTCCGAACGACACCCGCCCCCAAGAGCGCAACATGGGCAACGAACACACAGACAAAAAACAGCGATGCCATATCACGGGCCGGCGGAATGAGCGAAGCGATTCAATAACAATATGCATCTGAACAATCAACACGCATAGTTACGCACGGTGACGCGTCTCGGAGGAGAGCCACCCAAGACGACGGCGGGTCTTCCCAACCAGCCCACACCCGCCCAAAATCGGTGCCCGAATCCTCCCAGGTCCCCATCCTACGGCAAGTTCGTGTCGTGTCGACTCCAGCGTTGGTTCTTGACACCGCGGGGATCGTTCAACCTTGAACGATCGGCCTTTTCCGAAACATCGGGTCGTTCGACATTGACCGATTCCGGGTCACTTGCGGAATTCAACGTTAAACGCCGGCGGAAAAGTCGCCGCCAATCGACATGTCACGAACCTACCGTAAGCCGTTCTCGAGGCGGAGGAGGAGGAAGAGGAGGAGGAGAAGGAGAAGGAGGAGGAGGAGGAGGAGGAGGAGGAGGAGGAGAAGGAGGAGGAGGAGGAGGAAGAGAAGAAGGAGAGGGAGGGGGGAGGGGGAGAGGGCCTGAGAGATGGATGGGAGGCAAGGTAGATATGAAAGAGGGGACAGAAGGATGCTGATGCCGGGGGGGGGGGGGGGTAGTAGGGAGGATGGAGGGAGAGGAAAGGACACACGGACGACGTGCCACGAACCTACCGTAAACCGTTCTCGAGGCGGATCCAGCCGTGGCGACGAGGAGCCGCCGGGAGGCCAACCAGGCCGAAGAGCGTTGGAAAGGGCCGCCGCTGTCTCGGCTAGCCCCACTCCTCCTCCTCCTCCTCCTCCTCCTCCTCCTCCCCACCACCCCTTCTCCTCCTCTCCCACCTCCTCCTCCTCCTCCTCCTCGCCCTCCTCCTCCTAATCTCCTCCCTCATCCTCCCATCTCCTCCTCCGCCCCGCCTCCTCCTCCTCCTCCTCCCCTCCTTCCTCCCTGCCTCCACCTCCACCTCCTCCTCCTCCTTCTCCCCCCCGTCCTCTCCTCCTCCTCCTCTTCCTCCTCCTCCTCCTCCTCCTCCTCCTCTCCTCCTCTTGCCTCCTCCACCTACCCTCCTCCTCACTCCTCCTCCTCCTCCCCCTCCTCCTCCTCCTCTTCCTCCTCCTCCTCCTCCTCTTCCTCCTCCTCCTCCTCTGGCTCGTTCTCCTTATTCTCCTTCTCCTCATCCTCCTCCCATTCTCCTGCAATCAGGCTGAAGAGCGCCAGGGAAACCCAAGCAATGGTGGAACAGAAGCCGGGGAGAGCCGCCGTCGGCTCTCCTGACCCTCCCGCCGCACGTCGGGTCCTGAGCACTCCAGCCGCAGACGTCCACGACGGCGGAACAAGTTTACGCACTGCCGCTCTTCGCCCGCTAGAAGAGTGCAAGCCAGGGCTCGAGCTAAACGGTGATTTCTTGTGTGCGTTCGTGTTCGTTCCTCCCGCTCTGTCCTCGTTCTGCCTCTGCTGCGAGACGAAAGCAGAACGGCGACGGCGACGTCGGCGTGGAGAACATATCGGGCCACAGATCAAGCCGATTCCCCGGCGCGTCGGCGGTGCGGCGCCATGCTCCGACCTCGTCTACTCGGACCCCGCTTGGAAGCCCCCTCCTCGTCCTCCCCCTCATCGTCGTCCTCCTCCTCCTCAATATCCTCGTTTTCCTTCTCGTTCTCCTCCTCGTCCTCCTGCAGATCGAGGCGCTTCCCCGGCGCGTCGGCGGTGCGGCGCCATGCTCCGACCTCGTCAATTCGGAACCCGCATGGAAGGCCCGAGGGGGGCGGCAACGGGGAGGAGGAGGAGGAGGAGGAGGAGGAGGAGGAGGAGGAGGAGGAGGCGGAGGAGGACGAGGACGAGGAGGAGGAGGAGGAGGAGGAGGACCAGTGGAAACCCAAGAATCATCACCGATGATGGAATGAACCCTCCCTCTAAGTTCCCTCTTCATAGGCCCCTGTAACGGTTCATTTCCATTGAGGGAACTGCCTCGTTGGAAGACAACCGTTTGAAAATCCTGAAGCATGCGAAAACATTGTTCTCGGGATTTCAACGCCACGTATCAACCTGACTGCTGCGTTTTGGCGGCCCAGAATCGTGCCATAACGCCTTTTTGGGATTTCAACATCGCGAATCAACGTAACTGCTGCGCCCGCATAATCCTGAGTCCTTCCAAACACATTGTTTGGTACGTTGAGCATGGGAACCCGTGGAATCCTGCAAATGCTCAAAAAGAATGTGCGCGGCGCTGGGGGGAGAGTCACATTTTGAAAAGGAACCGCCCTCAATGCGTGAAGCTCTTGCACTTGTGCAAAGAATGCGCGCGGCGCTACAGCGAAAACCACATTTTGACAACGACCCGCCCTCAATCCGCGAAGCTCTTGCGAATGTTTAAAACGAATGTGCGCGGCGCTACAGCGAGAGCCACATTTTGAAAACCACCCGCCCTCAATCCGTCAAGCTCTTGCAATTTGTTACAAAGAAATGTGCGCGGCGCTACAGCGAGAGCCACATTTTGAAAACGACCCGCCCTCAATCCGCGCAGCTCCTGCAAATATTGAAATCGAATGTGCGCGGCGCTAAGGCGACAGCGACATTTTGAAAACCACCCGCCCTCCATCTGTGAAGCTGGTTACTTTTTCAGCTTCAAAGTCATAAAAGGTGGCTCAGGCGAAAAGCCCGGCACGCCCTAAAATTGGCCTCGGGGTGCGACAGGGGGGAGTTATCCATAAGGAGAAGGAATGGAGGAGGAGGAGGAGGAGGAGGAGGAGGACGGGAGGAGGATGGAGGTAGGAGGAGGAGGAGGAAGGAGGAGAAGGAGGAGGAGGAGCAAGGGGGAGGAGGAGGAGATGAAGGAGGAGGAGGAGGAGGTTTTTTTTTTTGGCCACCAGGGCCGAACCAGTACAGCGCATCTAAACCGACGCCGCTGGGACGGGGACGGCGCAGGCACGACCCTGGACCACGCCCGAGGGGGCATAGCCTCGAGTCGAACCTGCCCACGTCCCCTTAGTCACTATCACCTGAAAAGGGGCCCGACGACGAGCGGAGGGACTCCTCAACCTCCATCTCCTCCCTCGGGCCCGCGGCGGCGGCGGCGGGTCCGCCGCTGGTGGTCCTTCGGCCACCGCTCGCCGCCGTCTCGCCAGTACCTGGGCGCGGCGCGCCTGCGGAGGGCCTGCGCGACTCGCCCCCCCCCCCCGCTCCCACCACCGTCGCCGCCCCCAATTCTAGCCCGAACACGGGCGCTGACGGCAGACAGAGACTGGAGTGGCCGAGCAGCAGCTGGGATGGAGAGCGGGCGATTGGCAGCGATGTACTCAGCCACCACGGTTGGATTCGCCGCCTCGGCCGCAGCACGCGACACCGCCCACGGCTTCTTGGGATGGAGCCCTCGCCTCAGCCTCCTGAGAGCCGTGGTGCCCGCACTGCTACGCTGCTCATCAGTGCGTGGCTTCTCACACCGCTTAGCCAACATATGAATTCGATGCTGCGCGAAATATCCGCACAGCATACAAAACAAAAGCGGGCGCTCCTGGTCCGCAACCTGGGCACTGGCCAGCTGGTGGCCGTGGTTCGGGGAAGAGGTCAAGAGCTCCCGCACCAGACTCGGGAACCCCGAACATCCGACCTCGGGCCTGGAGCCCTCACAACCACTATAAAAACGAAGACAATTGCTGCATCTGTGGCCCCATAACCAGGGCTCCCACGCATGCCAGCCGTCAGCTGATTTAAAAAGTTTGACACGCTTGTCTTGCTTCGGAGGCCTCTGGTGCTGGACCCTCGGAAACAGCGGCAAAATCTCCGCAGCGAGTCGTGCCACCGTTTCGAGATCTCTGATCGAGCTACTTACTGCATCCCACTCGGCCTGAGCAGGCTGAGGGTGTAACATAATTGCTTGCCTGGCTTCTCTGTCCGCGCGCCAATTAGCTTGACCGATCCATCTTTCGGGGGCAGGGAGTGCATCGATCACACTGAGACCACGGTGAGCTGGAGTATACACTGCTGGCGCATATCTGTTAGCCTGCATATGCTGTAACGCTCCACGACGTAAGCCCGAATACTTATGCTTAGGGTGAAGCTGCATCTGTGGGGAACTGTTGTGCAACCGAACCGCATTCATACAATCACTATAACACGCAGCACCATGCTGGGGTACGAAGATAGGGAGGAGGCTGAGCGCAAGTTGTTCTGCCGCCCGACTCGTCTGCGGAAGAGATGGCCACGCTGTGCCCTTTGCTGTCGCCACCTGATGTCCATCGGCCCCCATGAAGACCCACGCATACGAGGCCCTGGAGAGCTCCTTTATCATGTGCGGGACACACGAGCCATCGCCTGACACGCCCAGGCCCTCTGTGTTGAAGGCGCTCCAGTCCATGGGGGCGCCCTCAGCATCGAACAAGGCAGGCTCATGCTCGTCGCTCGGCTGAGGCCACGAGGAAGACGGGTGCCGAAACTTGAGTCCTGTGAAGAACTCCTGAGCACCTTCCTGCGCCTGCTGGAAGAAAAAATCAATGGCCTGCACGGCCCCACGGGCATTCTTAATCCCGGCCGACCCCTCACACTTGTACAGACGGTGATGGATGGAGTCAGGTTGGTTGCAGACGGGGCACAAACCCTGCGACAAGTACCCCGCTCGGATGGCACGATCTTCACACCAACACCCGTCGCAGAACATGGCTCTCACCATATACTTGCCCTGGGTACTCAACCCCAAACCCTTGCCATTAGCCTTAGTAATTCTACGAATGGGGTCAACGCAAACTCGCTCCCCTTCGCCCCAACCGAGCCTGCTCCCCAGGACCCTCTCGTGATGCCTTTGGACACCTTCCTTAAGCAGGGCGTTAAGCATAGCAGGGGAGTTGTCGAAGAGCGAAAGCTCATTCCCTCGATCGTCAGTCCAGAGGAAGGGGCCATTACTTTTCCAACCGATCCTATCCAGGGAGAGCCACGCTCTAGATATGGGGCCTTTGGTTTTTCCCCACAGTAGTCCTTCCTTGGGCACCGCCAACCACATGCGCCGAAGGTCGGGCAGCGTGAAGTGCGCGAGGCCAGGCTTAGTGGACGTGTGCCAGACGGCGCTGGCCCACGCTAAGGCGGGGGCGACCATGCTACGCCAGACAGGGTCGCCGTGCAGCACCGTCTTAGCCTTGACCGACACTCCCGCATGAGCGGGCGACTGAAAGGAAAGCATTATCGAGCGAATCTTTTTATGCTCGGCATCAGTGGCTCCAGTGACCGTGTCCCCGAAAGAAACGGCAGGCCGAACCCCCGCAGTGTAGATTTTCCCAATGCGACCCTTGTCCCTTGGGAGGCTCTTCCTGAGACGCTTGAGCTTACGATGCCTTCTAATCATGTCAGCAACCCTGGTCCTACGTTTAGCACACACCCGATGTTTGCCACGCTCGACCCCAGGCGCCAGATCAACCCCCAAAGACACAACATGGGTGCCCACCGTTCCAGCCAGCGTTCCGATCCTGCGTCCAAGCCGTAGCGACAGGGTAGGGGTGGAGGCGAAGGTGAACAGCTTGTCGGCCGCAAGGGCGACTCCCAAATCGCGTTGGAAGACCTCATGGAGGTCTTCAGCGGCTTTGCCCAGGGCCTCAACAACATGATCTGGGCTGCCGTACGCACTGACAGGATCATCATCAATGTACGAGGCCAAAGCCACGTCACGGTTGCGCTCCAGAAACTTACCGAAAGGAACCATGGCATAGACCTTGACACATATATCATTGAGGCAGGACCCCGCTGGTAACCCTGACGTCGCAAAGAGTGGCACCAGGCTATGGTCCGTGCCTAGCCGCAGGATCCTCGGCCCGCGCCAAAAATTGAAAGTGACCTTCACCACGACGGCTGGCAGCCCCGCCGCCAAGGATCGATCACGAAGGGTGGTGAGCCTGAACGACTCGTAGTATTTGGAGCCATCCCACGAGAAACCTCCCGTGACTCCACCGCCCCCTTCTTCAGCTTCAGCTCTCACCGCCTGATTCCACATGCTGCCTTCCGCCGACTTCCCCGAACCGAAGGCCCAGAACTTCCTGGGATGTTTTTCCTGAAATCCCAAGAGAGTGGAACGCCGAGCTTTCTCCCAGAGCCTAACAAGGGCAGCGCAAAGCAACGCGGGCCTGAGACCCCCTTGTGGTTTTTCAAGCAAGGGAAAAAAAGCATCCAATACACCGCTTTCGGGAAGACTCCGATCTTCTCGATAACTTGAAACATGCAGCAGAGGGCCTCCAGGCCTTCGTCACAAAGCATACCGTAGTGTCTGACATGAATACCGTCCAAACTCTGAGCCGTGTGCGGGCTGAAGGTTTTACACGTAGCACGGATATCATCGGGCCTCAAGCGCTCAAAGCATTCGCGATCCAGAACTTCGAGGGGCTCGGGGCACGGCGTGGCCCCCCAGAAGGATCCTAACACGTTGGCTTCGTTCGCGAGCAGCTTTCGCGGGTCAGGCGAGTAAGCCCCTGGAGCCGTTTCGATGACCGTGGGGGCCCACTTGGGTTTTAAACGAGACAGCTTGTGCATCTTCTTAGCCGAGCCAGAAAGCGCCTCTCTCTGCCATTGGTCCCAGCTCACCTTAGCACGGTTGTCAAGACCCGTACGGGCCTCATCGAACTCATCATTCCAATCGTCGAGCGCAGTCGTTAGCTTGTCGAGCCAACTGGCGATCTGGGTCCAATCCTGAGGGCGAGACGCCACTAACTGCCTGGCAGCACCGACGGTGGCGCCCAGCCTCACCGACAGTCCCTCGCCGTCGAAGGGCTGGTGGAGGCTGGCACACAGGTTACAAAGCGCCTGGACGTCCAGGTGGTCAACAAAGTCGCGGTTCTCGTGAACCCTCAAAGCCGTGCACTGGAGAGCTCGGAGCGTCTGCTGGAGCCAAATCCACCCTTCTAAAACCAACTCTTCATCCTCGGGCCGTCGCCTCGGCTCGGCAAAAACAGACGCCCACTTGGCCGACGGCGGCAGCCCCTTGAGGCCTTTGTTTTTGATCGGGGTGTCGAGCTTACCTTCCAGCTCCAGCTCCATAACATCAGAAAAACTTTTCCAAGCTAAGTTCAGCAACTCCCACGCCACGCTGACAGACTCATGGCTGGCAGATCGGTTAGCTTCCTCAGCAAGGGCCCGCGGGACCACCCAGGACGGAGGTTGGGGGGAGGGGCCCACAGGAAGCTCCCGTGGCAGCCTCTGATGAGTCTGATACACTAGCTGTTTAATCCCGCTGACACCTGCCTTGAAGTGCAACTGGACAGGCTCGTGTGGTCGGTGCGGCCATGTGGTGACGGTGATGGTCTTGTCAACCAACTTCGCCACCGCCGGCGAGACCGCGAAGTAATCAATGAACGAATAAGCCGCTGGCGTCGAGCATGTTTCGACTGGAGGCTTTAAGATGACCATGTTGGCTTTCCTCGGCATCCCCGACAGTTCTAGGATCGATTCGTGGAAGTTCCAATCGCCACCCATAATCGCTAGGTGCTGGCCCTCTAAGATCTCCCCCGCGCATTCAGGATATCCAAATTACGTTTGCTGAGGCCCTCCGAATGATACAGGCACGCACACGCAGCAACAAGGGCTTTGGGCCACTGGGGAATGTCCAACTCGACTACGATGAGCCTATGGGGAACCAGCACGCCCTTCGGGCACCACGATGGCCATCGAATACCCACCGACGTACGCGCAAAGATGGCCACTCCTGCAGATGTCTGGCCTCCGTCACATGGTGTTGACGGCGCGCAGAGAAGGTGCCAACCTAACGAGAGCGCCTTGGCCGTCTTGCCCCCTTGCATCTCATCGGTAAACCCAACCTCTTGAGCGAACAGCACCAGAGCTTCCGACCGAGTGAGACGTTTCTCTAGGGTCCTCCAGCTATTACCGTTGTAACACTCAAAAACCTGCCCTGGATGGTCGTCAGCTTTTAAACGACATGTTGGCGGCGGACAGACGGCCCCGAATTTCGAAATCTTGAAACCCGAGCACAACGGCATGCCGCTGGGAGAGGGGGTGGAGCCTGCGCCACCAGGAGCAGCTGAGCCCACGCTCTGCTGCTGCTGGGCGGCCCAATTACCAACGACCCCTTCCGCTCTAAAGCAAGTTTTTCGAGTTGGATCCAGCGCCAGGCGGGGGTGAGGATGCGCCGCAGAGGTGCCACAATCGCTGCCCTGCTGGACCTCGGGGTCGCGACAAACGGCCCCAGGGACCACGTGAGCTTGGCCTGACCATGTCTCCGTAGGCGTACACACCCCTGCCCTCTTAGCCGCAAGGGCCCCGACCGCAGAGGGCGCCAGGTCGGACAGGGGCGGGGAGACATGGCCTAAAATGGCCGACTGAAACATACTACCCTGAGCCTCCGCCTCGGAGACTCTCAGCACAGGTGCCTGCCCGCCAACCGCTTGATCATCATCGAAGCTGCCGTGGAGCAGGTAGTCGATCAGGCGCCACTGGATGCGCAACGAGTTCTGCCGCTGGACTGTCCAGTCAACCCCGAAGTGCATCACGTAAAAATCAAAAGCATCATCGGTCAAGACGGTGGGCACGCGCAGAGGCTCGACTGGTCGATCTCCCCGTACTGGCCCTGGACCATGGTGCGCACTCCCACTCGACGCAGCAATGCGTCGACCAATATTCTTGGGCGGGGAGAGCACCGCTTGCTGGGGGGTGGGCCACTGCGCGTCACCAAGTACTGCGAATGGCTCAGACAATCCAGCATCATCATCTCCGCCTAACCGATCATCGTCAAAGCTGAGCTGTGCGTGGTCGTTTGAGTCGGGCTGCCGACAGAGCCTCCACGATCGCTCGCCTGTCACCCTTGTGCTTCTCCCAGAAGGCCTCGACATCGGCTGCATCCTGGAAGCATGCGTCCAGCTCCTCATCATCATCCATAGGCACGGGTTCAGTGACACCATCTTTACTGTCACTGGCCGCCTTTTTAGCATTCTCCATGAAGAGCTTCTCGTAGTCCTTGAAGGCCTGGGACTCCAGCATCTCTTTGATTTCATCCTTGCCCTGAAGAACCTCCGTAGGCAGCTCCAAGCTTGGGACACGAGGAACAGCACGACCAGGAGCGTCCTGTGGGATGGAATCCACGAGCTGCTGGTTGAGAGCCTTGACCTCGGCATCCAAAGCTTTTTGCTTCGCCACCAAATCATCACGCTTCGCCTCCGCCTCCTTGATCGACTCATTCTGGAGGCGCAGCTCTTCAGCGATTTGAGTCTGGCGCTTTTTGGCTTTCGCCAACCTGTGCCCGACATTGGTATGAATCGTGATGTCCGACTTCTTGGCTTCCAACTTGGCACGCACATCGCGGAACTGTGCCAGCAAGAGATCCTTCGCCGTCGCCATGTGGTCTTTGTCACAAGACTTGATCGCCTCCTCGAGCTCAGCGGCCTGGGTGACCAAGGGATCCTCCTCGGTCTCCGCGCCCTGAGCAGAGGGTGGCTGAGCTCCTCCTCCACCAGTTGGGCCCTGGGGCCCCCCGGTCCCACCGCGAGGTTGGGCCGCCTTGATGAAGGAGTCGATGCGCTTCTGCATGTCCGCGATCTGCTTCTCAAGCTTAGACTGCTGACGCTCGCCCAGCTTCGGCGCGGGGCCGCCACCACCAGGGTCACGAGCAGGGCCACCAGCACCACCGAACGACTTAGCCTTCGCAATGACGTGCTTGGGAGCTGGGGCCCCGCAGCGGCACCGAAGCCTGCACGCCCAGTTGGACGTGAGCCCGCATGTCTGGCATCCCCAGTACGGTAGCTTGGGACCCTTGACCACATCCTTATTCGCCATGCGCCCCCGCGGGGCAGAGTTCGTCGCTGCTCCAGCAGGAGCTCACTGATCACCGAGCCAAAATCAACTCGCAGCAGCACTTGGCCGCTCTGAAGGTGTACTGCTGCAAGCCCAAAAACTTGGGCCAGAACGGCTAGGAGGAGGAGGAGGAGGAGGAGGGGGAGGAGGAGGAGGAGGGCGGCGACGAGGCGCGCCGGAACTCGTGGCCTCACTGTTGCGAGTTCTCCTTGGGCGGGCGTCTTGGCGCGCGGTTGCCTCACCCACCTGGCGCTCTGCAAGGAGCGGGCGGGCGGTCTCTTTCACGCGCCCTCGCGCTCCGGTGGAGCGGGCGGTTTTTCTTGCGCGCCGGTGCTCCTCTGGGGCGAGCGGCAGACGCGCGGGCAGAGGGGGAACCGGACCACGCATCATCCTCCCCCCTTTTCCCTCTTCCCCCTCTCCCTCCTTCTCCTCTCCCTCCTCCTCTTCCTCCTCCTCCTCCTCCTCCTCCTCCTTCGTCTCCTCCCCCCCAACCCCTCCTCCTGTATTCCTTTTCCTGATAAACAATTTCTCCCTGTCGCACCCCGAGGCCAGTTTTTAGGGCGGGTCGGGCGTCTCGCCTTTAAGCATGACAACAATTTCACAAATGGAGGGCGGGTGGTTTTCAAAATGTGGCTCTCGCCTTAGCGCCGCGCACATTCATTTTCAAAATTTGCAAGAGCTTCACGGATTGAGGGCGGGTCGTTTTCAAAATGTGGCTCTCGCCCTAGCGCCCCGCACTTTCGTACAAGAAATTGCGAGGGCTTCACGGATTCCTATGATCAGCATATCAATTTTATGGGGGGGAGGATTCAGGATTCTAAGGGCCAGCAATTACGATAATTCAATGTGTTGAAGTCTCAGGAATGGCGGTCTGGCACGATTCAAGATCGTCAAGACGCAACAGTCAGGCTCATCCGTGGCGTTGGAATCCCGAGAACAATGTTTTCGCATGCTTCAGAGTCTTCGAACGGTTGTCTTCCAACGAGGCAGTTCCCCCAGTGGAAATAAACCGTTGTAGGGGCCTATGAAGAGGAAGCTTGGAGGGAGGGTTTACTCCAACATCGTTGATGACTCTTGGGTTTCCACTGGTCCTCCTTCTCCTCCTCGTCCTCGCCCTCGTCCTCCTCCTCCTCCTGCTCCTGCTCCTGCTCTTCCTCCTCCTCCTCCTCCTCCTCCTCCTCCTCCTCCTCCTCAGTGCATGCGAGCTGGCCTGCCCGTAGTCAGGGAAGGATGCAGTCGAGCTTGATCAGAGAGGGCGCGAGACGACACAAGACTCTTGGAAGGCACCTTGGCCTCTAACCCAGGGCACCCTTGCCCAAGGCATGCAGCAACGGCATGCACAGAACACCAGGGCACCCTCGATTTGGAAGTGTCGACCTTCTGGCCAAACTCGACCGTTGGCCCAGCCACCGTCGGCTGCACCGTCTTCCTGCTGCTGCCGCGAGTAGATCGGGGGGGAGCAGAGGGACCACGAGGGTCAGGGCGAGCACTGGAGCGACGGGCGGAGGGCGGGGGGAGGAGGACGGGCGACAAGTCCGACGACGGCGACGGCGACGACAGCGAGTGAGACGACGGCGACGACGGCGACGACGACGACGGCAGCGAAGCCGCAGAGGCCGCGAGCGAGGGGGGCACGATTGACCCCGCGCCGATCCTTCAGCCTGGAATCGATCGCGGCCCCGATCGCTCGAGGATCGAATTCCGTCTGGTGCAGTGGCGTCACCGTGTCCCTCGATGCTTCCGCGTCGCAGAATTCAGCCTCGAACGCCTTCGCCGGCGTCGCCGGCGCGCCGACACCGCATGAGCCTACCGCACCCTGAGGGACGACAACGATATGAGGGGGAGCCTGGCTCAGGGAGGGGGCACATCGATCTGGAACCGGCGGTACATCGCCAATGGATCGGCGATGGGCCCGCGAGAGTGCATCCGCACGCTCCTGGGCAGGTTGGGGCTATCGGGCCCCTATCGGTGATCCATTGGTGATTGGGGGTCGGTGCATCCCCCCCTACGGGACGCACAGAGACCTACTAGTACTATGTGTCCGCCTTGGAGGCGCGCGTCCGACCCGAACAAATAGTATACCCATCTTGTAGAGAATCGTTTCTCGAGCGGTGTGGCCAAAAAGCGCCCACAACGACGCACATACTCTTAGATTTCTCGGTGCGCGAGTCGCCCCTGGGGGGCGACGCACATACAGTTTCAGTATGTTGGGGTGACGCCGACCCTATGCCTAGGTCGGACGTGTCCCCCTACAGGGGGATTTTGGACGAACAATTACACATACTCAAGAAATTATCCTAAATGGTCAAAAAATGATCACCAAATCGTCCCCATACTATTTTTCTACTATTTTTGAATATTCCTCCTGCAGAGGGACGGGCCCGACTTAACCCTATGCCCATCCCCGCCCCTAACTTTGGAGTCCCGAAACGGTGCGGTGACAGACCGTGCGGTGACCTCGAAATCCCCCATGGCCTCACCGCACGGTCCGTCAACGCACGGCTTTGGGACCTCGGATGCCCCAAGTCGCCCCAGACGTCCTCGGAGAACGACCCGAGTCCCAAAACCGTGCGGTGGCCCCCGAACCCCCACCGACTCGCCGCACGGTGTGGTCACCACCCCGTTTGGGGACCCCCGACTCACATTGCCCTCGTTACCCCCCCCTCGAGCAGCGGCGCGCCTGGCCCGGTCGCCGGGCTGCACACCGCAGTCCGCCGGCAGCGGCCGCGTGTGGCGCCCCACGACGCGCCCGCGGCCGCCTCGGCGCGCGCGCGCGCCGCGGGGGGACAGGACACGCGACAGGACACATGGCACTGGTCCTCCTCCTCCTCCGCCTCCTCCTCGTCCTCGTCCTCGTCCTCTTCCTCCTCCTCCTCCTCCTCCTCCTCCTCCTCCTCCATTGACACCGTCACCTTGCTATCCTATCCTATCCTATCCTCCTCCTCCTCCTTCTCCTCCTCCCCCTCCTCCCTCTCCTCCTCCTCCTCCTCCTCCTCCTTCTCCACCTCCTCCTCCTCCTCCTCCTCCTTCCGAGGGACACAGCGCCATAGGAATGCAGGAGGCATGGATTTCGAGGCAGAGGACACAAGGGGACCCTTGACTTGGCAGGGTCGACCTCCTAATCAAGGCCGACTGCAGAACCATCTTGTGACGAAGAGGGCACGCACACTGGGGGCCTGGAAATGGGCACCAGCACCAACACAGGGGGCCTTGCCTCCACAGGGGGAAGCGGATCCTAGATATTTCGGTGTCGGCGGTACTCCTTCGGCCACCTGGCCACCTGGGAAGCCCAAATTATTACCACCATCGCCGAGGTCGGGATCGCCGTCCCTCGGTGGAAGCACACCGCCCTGTTGGTGGTGGTGTCAACCTCCAGGCCTGCCAATGCGCGCAAGGACCATTCTGGTACCGTGCATCCTCCTCGACGGCGTGCGTCCGACACGCACATACACAGTATAACCATCTTGCGGTATTGCCGCCGCCGTGCCGCGGGGCGCGGATAGGAGTTGTCTCCAAGCTCTCATGTGTCCTCTGTTCTGTGCTCAGGGCTGGGGCCTCAAGTTCTCATTCCCCGGCGTTCCCGCGCGTGACTTCTCAGAGGCCGGAGGGCTCCAAGACGGGCCAAGAGGGCCCCAGAAAGCGCCCAAGAGGGTCCAAAGAGGCCTCCAAGACAGCCCAAGAGCGCCCCAAGACGCCCAAGATGGCCCCAAGACGGCCCAAGAAGCCCCAAAGAAGCCCCAGGACCGCCAAGAGGGCCCAAAAAGGCAAAAACAATTGATGTCCATTCTGTGTTTATATTTGTTTCGCGTTCCCTCGTCGTCAGGCTTCCCACTCTCCAAGATGGCCCCAGAGGCCCCCACGACCGCCCCAAGACGGCCCAAGAGGCCGCCAGGAGGGCCCCAAAACGGTCCAAGAGGGCCCCCAAACGGACCAAGAGGCGCCCAATATCGCCCAAGAGGGTTCCAAGACGGCCCCAAGAAGGGCCCAAGGAGGGGAACACGAACCGACAATTCGAGTCTTCCGTCCCAAGAAGCGCCCAGGAGGCCCCAAGAGGCCCCCAAGAGACTCCAAAAGGCACCCTAGAGGCCCCACGAGGCCCCCAAGAGGCCCCCCCAAAAGCCCCCAAAGGCCACCAAACGGCACCTAAGAGGCTTCAAAACTGCCGCCAGGAAGCACCCGACAGGGCCCCCACGAGGTCCGAACGAACATCCAAGAGGCCTCTAATCCACAACCCAAGCACGGTGGCGGGATGGGCCGAAGGCCACGAGACCTGGGCCGGCACGGGAACAGAAAGAGCGCTTCAGCAACTTGCCCGAGATGGCTCATGGCACCCTTCGCTCTTGGGAGCCTTGGTGGTAAGAGCTTGTGGCGTCACCGCTCATTCTTGGGAGCCTTGCTGGTAAGCACGTGTTACGTCACCGCAGTCTGTTGGGAGCCTTGCTGGGGAGAGCTTTTGCGTCACCGCTCTCTGTTCAGAGTCCTCGTGCCCAGAGATGCTTGTTGCGTCACCGGTCGTTCTTGGGAGCATTGCTGGTAAGCGCGTGCTACGTCACCGCTTTCAGTTGGGAGCCTTGCTCCTCCACCTCCTCCTCCTCCTCCACCTCCTCCTCCTCCTCCTCCTCCTCCCTCGTCCTCGTCCTTTTCCTCCACCTTCTCCTTCTCCTCCTCTTTTTCCTCCTCTTTTTCCTCCTCCTCTTTCTCCTACTCTTTCTCCTCCTCCTCCTCCTCCTCCTCCTCCTCCTCCTCCTCCCTCCTTCTCCTCCTCCTCGTCATTTCCCTCCTCCTCCTCCTCCTCCTCCTTCTCCTCCATCCCCCTCCCCCTCCTCCTCCTCCTCCTCCTCCTCCTCCTCCTCCTCCTCCTCCTCCTCCTCGTCTTCCTCCTTCGTCCTCCTTCTCTTCTCTCCTCTACCTCTCCTCCTCCTCTACCTCCACCTACCCTCTCCTCCTCCTCTCCTCCTCCTCCCTCCTCCTCCTCCTCCTCCTCCTCCTCTCTCTCTTTCTCCTCCACCTCTCCTCCTCCTCCTCCTCCTCCTCCTCCTCCTCCTCCTCCTCCTCCTCCTCCTCCTCCTCCTCCTCCTCCTCCCCTCCTCCCCTCCTCCTCCTCCTCCTCCTCCTCCTCCTCCTCCCTCCTCCTCCTCCTCCATCCTCCTCCTCCTCCTCCTCACCTCCCTCTTCCTCCTTCGCCTCCTCCTCCTTCCCCTCCTCCCTTGGCCTCGTCCTCGTTCCTCCTCCTCCTCCTCCTCCTCCTCCTCGTCCTCCTCCCCCTTCTCCTGGGGCCCGCTCGGGAGCCTTTTGGGGCTCTCTTGGGGCCGTCTGGGGGCCCTCTTGGGCCTCTCGGGGCACTCTTGGACCGTCTTGGGGCCTTCTTGGACCGTCTTCGGCCCCTTCGGGGGGGCCTCTGGGGCTGTCTAGGGACGATATGTGGGGCCTCTTGGGCCGTTTGGGGTCCGTCTGGGGGCCTTCTTGGACCGTTTCGGGCCCCTTTGGGGCGCCTCTCGGGCCGTCTTGGGAAGATCTTTGGGGCCTCTTGGGCTGTCTGGGGCCCTTCTGAGACTGACAAGGGGGGGAGCCAAAAAAAAACCTGGCAAAAACCCGAGGGAAATCAATGTTGTTGGCCTCCTGTGGCCCTCTTGGAGGCCCTCTTCAGGGACTCTGGAACCGTCTCGAGACTCTCTTGGACCGTCCAGAGGCCATCTGCAACTCTCTTGCGGCCGTCTTGGGGTCCTCTGAAGCCGTGTTGGGGCCCTCTTGGGCCGTCTTGGGGCCATCTGGCCGGTTCACACCAAAAAATACGGAGAAACAAGCCATGGGAGCCGCCCGGGAGCCGCTTCACTCGCAACAAAAAAAAACAAGGCACGAGGGCAACTAGACTTTTGCTCCCCCGCAAGCCCCCTCCCCCAGACCCCCTGCCTATGAGGGCTTCGCCCCCTGCGAAACGTCTCTCGCTCGTACCTCGCTCTTTCCGTCATCCGCCGCCCCAAGTTGATTCATCACCAGGGTGCCCGGCGTGCTAGATCCTTTCGATTTTGGTGTTGCTTCTTTTCCAAACGAACTCCCCCTGGGGCTTCGGCCGATCCCGCTAGGGTCCTGGAAAGGCCCGACCGCAAACAATTCCCCAAGACGGCTCAAGATGGCCTCGAAGATGGTCACGTTGGCCCAAGATGGCCTCCAAGATGGCCTCCAAGTCGCCAAAGATGGTCCAATATGGCTTCCAAGACGGCCCAATATGGCTCCAAGATGGCCTAAGACTGGCCAAGAGGCCCCCAAGAGACCTCCAATACGTCCTGCAGGAAGGCCCGAAGGGGCAAACATCATTGATTCTCCGGCTTTTGAAGGATTTATGCATCTTCTTCTTATCAGCTCTCCGACGGCCCAAGAGGGTCCCAACATCGTCCCAAAAGGCATCCAAAATAGCCCCATGACAGCCCAAGAAGCCCAAGACAGCGAAGATGGCCCAAAGATGCACCCAAGACGGCCCCAAATGGCCTCAAGATGGCCTTAGACTGCCCAAAAGGCCCGTCAAAGGCCTCCAAGACGGCCCAAAACCCTTCCAAGACGTCCTCCAGGAAGGCCCGATAGCTCGGAAACCACCTGGTCCGATAGCTCGCCCGACTCCGTGTTCCCCGAAGGCTTTCGAAACCCACTCGGGGAACGCGTGGCTCGATAACTTGGCCAAACTCAAACCCAACTTTCGGCCACCCAGGCGCTTCCAAAAAGGCAGGGGGCGGCGGTGATTCGCCGCAGGCGTCTTCGATCCGCCGCCCCCTGTTGATTCATCACAGGGGTGCCCGGCGTGCTAGACCCTTTCGCTTTTGGTTTTGGTTTTGGTTTTTTCCAAAAGAACTCCCCCTCGGGTTTCGGCCCGTCCCGCCAGAGATGCGTAACAGGTGGCTGCAAAATGTTTTTCGGCGCCAGACGGCTCCAAGATGGCCTCCAAGATGACCTCCAAGTTCGTCCAAGATGGCCTCGAAGACGGCCCAAGAGTCCAAGATGCCTCCAAGTTCGCACAAGAAACATCTAAGACGTCCCAAGACGGCGCAAGAGGTCTCCAAGAGGCCTCCAAGACGGCCCAAGACGCCTCGAAGAGTTCCTCCAGGACGTCCCGAAGAGGTCAAAATCCGCCGATCCGGCGTGTGAGCTACAAGGAGCCTCAGCAAGAGCTTCAGCTATGAGCCTAAGCAAGAGCTTCAGCTCTGCTGGGGGGGGGTCGCCGGGGTGGCTCTGCCGGGGAAGGGGGGGAGGGGCGGTCCCCCATCTGGCGTTTTCTTTATGATTTGCGCATCGGGACCCCTCCCGGGGAAGGCGGGGAGGGGGGGGGCGGTCCCTCATCTGGCGTTTTCTTAATGATTTGCGCATCCCCAAGATGTTTCGGGGTCCCAGGGACCCCCCTCAGATCTAGCCGCTACCGCCCACAAGACCCCTCGGAACCCTCCCCGGACCTCCCCCGGGACCGCTGCAGGCCTCCCCCCGGAGGAGAAGAAAGAGGACGGACCGGAAGAATCAAGGAGGGAGGAGGCCAGAAAGCCGTGAAAATCACCGAATCCGGAGCCCCCCGGATCGGCGGCACTGGCCAGAGGCCATTACAATAATTGTTTTTTCCCATTGGTTTTTGAAGGATTTTGGCTTTTTCTCCCTCGGCCTTCCGACGGCCCAAGACGGGAGCTCATCAAGATCCGCCCTAAGAGTGCCCAAAAAGCCTCCAAGATGGCCCCAGGACGATCCAAGAGGCTCCCAAGATGGCCCAAAGACGGCCCAAGAGGCCTCCAAGACGCTCAAGATGGCCCCAAGAGGGCCCAAGAAGGCCCCCAGATGTCTCCAAGACTGCCCAAGATGCACCCAAGACTGCCCAAGATGGCCTCAAGATGGCCCAAGACCTCCCAACGCGCCCCAAGAAGCCGCCAAAACGTCTCAAGAGAGCCCGAAGAGGAACATAATTAACTTTCCTTGATCTTCCTTGAGCTTTTGAAGGATTAGGGGGGTTGCTCCTTTTCGGTCTTCCGACGGCTCAAGACGGCCCAAGAGGCCAGCAAGATCGCCCAAAGAGCGCCCAAGAAGCCTCCAGGACTGCTCCAGGAAGCCCCAAGATGCCCCCAAGATGGCCCAAAGAGGGCCCAAAGATGACCCAAGAAGCCTCGAAGACGCCCAAGGAGTCAGACGGGCCAGGAACGCCCAAAGACGAGCAAAGAGGCCCCCGAGGAGCCCCCGAAGGCCCCCAAGAGGCCCGAGGAGGCCCTCAAGATGCCTCCAAGAAGCTCCCAGGAAGCTCCCAGGAGACGCCAAGAGTCCCCAGAGGCTCCCAAGCTGCCCCCTCCTCCTCCTCCTCCTCCTCCTCCTCCTCCTCCTCCTGATCTTCCCCGCCATCCTCCCCCAAGTGTTCCTCGAAGGGTTTCCACAACGGCTGGGGGAACACATGGTCTGACAGCTTGGCAGAGCTTTTGCCACAACGCTCGGCCACATGGGCGATTCCAAAAGGCAGGGGTCGGCAATGATTCGCCGTAGGCGTCTTCGATACTTGCGCAAAGGCAGAAAGAAACCTTCGGGCCCCCAGGAAGACTCCGGGGGCACAAGGAAGAAATCCGACAAGCCTCAGCCAGGCATCTCCGAGGGCGGGGGAGGGATGAGAGGTGGGAGAAGGTTGGGGGAGGGATGAGACGGGAGGAGGAGGAGGAAGAGGGAGGAAGGGGGGAGGAGGACGGAGAGAGGGTGAACGACGTCAGGATGCGGTGAGGGTGGGAATGTGGAGGGGGAGGAGTAAGCAGGATATATAAAGGGGGTAGGGAAGAGGGTGAGGGGGAGGACAGGGACGAAAGCCCAGAGGTGTCTCTGGGAAAGCTCCTCCTCCTCCTCCTCCTCCTCCCCCTCCTCCTCCCCCTCCTCCGCCGTATCCCCACCCTCGACCTCCGCCGCCTCCCTCCCTCCCCACTCAAATCCTCCACGTTTCCTTCTCCACCTCCTCTGCTTTCCCCATATGGGTATCTCTTCATCTCTCTTCATCGTCGCACTACCAGGCGTGACGCCAGGGCTGGTCGGACGTTCTGCCCGAGACTCCCTCACCGACTGCAATCTTGAAACTTGACGTGGCCAGGGGCTACATGGGTGGACGGCACATCGCTTTCAACGTGGGGATCTCGCCTTGGCGCAGGTCACTTCCGCCTCGACCGCTTCCAGCACTCAGAACAGGAGCATCTACCATTGCTGCTGCAGAATCTGGTGATCGCCTTCGCGCCGCCGCGCGCACTTGTCTTAACAACGTCCAACACGTAAGAAGGCTGGAGGGCGGATCGGCGTCAGAGCGGGGCTCTCGCCTCGGCCTGGCGATCCTTCGTCTTCAACGCGTTCGCATGTCATGCAATGATGGCGGGCATATCGGCTTCAGAGCAGGACTTTCGCCCGAGCGCCGCGCAGGTGCGCTTCAAAAGCATCCGGCAGCGAGAGGGATGGATAGCGGTTGCTGTTCAAGCTTGTGTTCTCGCTTGAGGCTTCATCCAGCATGCAGCCAGAAGTGCAAACTTGAGCAACCAGTGCACAGATCGAGCGCAGCGCCTGTTCCACCTGGGCATGTCGGTTGGGACTTCCTCCTGTGTGTGTGGCCAGACGTGTAGAACGTGCGCAACACCTACATGGATGGTGGGGGCGGCTCCTTGTCAAGACGGGGTCCTCGCTGGATCCTACCAATTCGAACGGGGTTCCTCGCTGGATCCTACCACTTCGAACGGACCTCTCGCTGGATCCTATTACTTCGAACGGGGCTCCTCGCTGGATCCTGCCAACTCCGAACGGGGCTCCTCGCTGGATCCTGCCAACTCCGAACGGGACTCCTCGCTGGATCCTGCCACCTCGCACTCCTCCCGGCCAGAAGGACGCCTCGCCATCGCTCGGACGTCCGTCTCCCGTGCACTTTTCGGTTTCGCGCGTGTGTGTTTTTTTGCTCGATGGTCCAGGATGGTTCTCGCCAAGAAAAAATGCACACGTCCGAGCGATGCCGAGGACGCGGGGCCGCTGCTCCTCGAAGCGGGGCACCCCCCGCGCCCGCACCGCGCGGCAGGCCCGTGGGGGGCCCTTGGTCGCTCACGGGAGGGCGCCCCGCCCCTCGCAGCGAGGAGGAGGAGGGGAGGAGGAGGAGGAGAGGAGGAGGAGGAGGAGGAGGAGGAGGAGGAGGAGGAGGAGGAGGAGGAGGAGGAGGAGGAGGAGGAGGAGGAGGAGGAGGGGGAGGAGGAGGAGGAGGAGGTGAGGAGGAGGGGGAGGAGGCAGGAGGGAGGGAGGAGGGAGGAGAGGAGGAGGGAGAGGAGGAGGAAGGGAGGGGGGGAGGCGGCGGCGGGGCGGAACGATATCGGGCCGAATGTCTCGTCTGCCAGGAGACCACACAGCGTGAGACGCGAAGCAAGACAAGATTCAAGCATGTGCGACCAATCGTGCGCTTTGCAAGCGAATGAACCAGGAGGGGGGGAACCCCGAATTGACCAGGAGGAGGAGGAGGAGGAGGCCTTGGGACACGCAAATAAACCGGCACAAACCCCAGGATTCCCCATAGCTTCCTTTTATGTTCTGGGTGTTCGTCTTTCCCCCCCCACTTCCCATATTTTCCCACATATCCCGGGAGTCGACGGTTAAGTGTGTCTCTGTGTTTTTGCCCCCCTCCTGATGAGCCGGTGACTCGGCACGGGAGGGTGCGTTGCAACGTCGCGGATGCATTCTGGGTTGATCATGGTCGTCGTCCTCCCCCTGCTCGGCCTGAGAGCGCTGACCCCTGGGTCTGTGAGCACTCGTCGAGGACAGTGCGCCCCGTTCCGACGGGCCTCAGAGCCTCCCCCCGTGGGCTCATGTGAAGGGGCCCTGGGACACACAACTAAATACACACAAATAAAAGGATTCCCCATCTTTCCCCATATTTTCTGGCTTTTTGTTTTCCCCCCCACTTCCCATATATTCCAATATTTTCCTGAGGATGACGATTAATTGTGTCTGTGTGTTTCTTTCCCTCCTGATCATGGTCCCGCAAGCTTGCCCGAGTGCACGCCGTTGAAGCCACCGGTTGCATCGGTCGGCCCATGCTCCTCACCACTCCGAGCGGTGACCCGGCGGAGGAGACCGCAGCTGCCCGAGCGTCATCCTGTCTTGCCTCCCCCTGCTCGACCTCCTCCTCCTCGCCCCCGAGGTGGCCTCGGCTCACAACTCGGGCTGCCAGCGGCCGTTCCGAAGGATCTGGACCCCCCCCGGACGCTCTCGGCGAGGCGCAGCCGCTGGAGAACATCCGGGGGGCCGCAACGCCGACGGGAACCGACGGAAGCGCCCGAAAGCCTCGAACCTCGAGCCCTCGCCCTCGCCCTTCGCATCATCCACCCCCTCCTCCCCTTGCCCCGCACACCGCGAGGGTCGGGGATCTCCTGGCCCGGGTCAATCTACTGACCCGGGTCAACCCAGACCCGGTTCAGTCGGGCCTTGCAGGATCCTGCAAGATCCTGCACCCAGCCCCGGGTCAATGCGAGGGATCCTGCAGGATCCTGCAGGGTCCTGCACCCAAGCCCGGGTCAATGCGGCCCTGGCCCTGCAGGATCCTGCAAGATCGGGCGCTCTGGCGGACTCCCGTTTGAAATGATCGAGGCTCCCGAGAGGGCCCCATGGCCGCTCGACCGGCGCGACGGGCGGCGAGGGTGCGTCCGCCTATCACCTCCGTGGTGTGCAGGGCGAAGTCGGCTCCGTCGTTGTAGAGGGTGAGCCTCTCCCTCCCTCCCTCTCCGGCTGCCTCCTCTCTGCGCCCCCCTCCTGCGCCTGCTATCCCTCCCCCCACTCTGGGGGCTGCTCCCGACCCCCGCCTCGGAGGCATCTGGAGGCCCAGTTGCGACGTGAACGTCCTCCTCCTCCTCCTCCTCCTCCGCCTCCTCCTCCCTCCTCCTCTCCACCTCCCTCCCTCCAATCCCTCCTCCCTCCCATCCCGCCCTCACTCCTCCCTCCCTCCCCACCCCTCCCTCCCTCTCCCTCCCCTCCCCTCCCCTCCCCTCCCTCCACCTCCCTCCCCTCACCCTCCCCTCACCCCCTCCCTCCCTCCCGCCCTCCTCTCCCTATCACCCTCTCTCTCCCGTCCCTCACCACCCTCCTCCCCCCCCGCCTCCTCCGCCCCCTCCTTCCTTCAGAGCGGCCCAGCGCCCCTCCGCGGGCTCAGGCCCCGCGAGGCGCGGCCACCTCCGCGCCCCGCCGGCGGGTGGCCCGGCCGCGCCCCTTGCGAGGGCCACGCCTGGCTCGCTGCGAGCCATCGGGCCGGCGCCGCTCCGCTCCGCCGTGGCGCGGGGACCGGCGGCAGTTCGCGGCGACGACGACGACGACGACGACGGCGGCGGCGACGTCCTGTCCCTCGTTTCGACTCGTGTTCGACTCCAGCCCGCCCCCGGCGATCCCCGGAGAAGGCGCAGAGGCGACGCATGCACGCCCGGCCCCGGAGGCGGCGTGGAGGCGGGAAAGGGGAAGCAGCGGCGGCAGCAGCAGCGGCGGCGGCGGAGCGCGCAGGGAGAGAGGGAGGGAGAGGAGGGGAGGGCAGGGGAGATCGGATAGAGTGGGACGGGGAGCATAGGGAAGGAGGGGAGGGGAAGGGAGATGAGGGGAGAGGAGGTGGGAGGGGAGGGAGCGAGGGGAGAGGAGGGGAGTGGGTGGGTGGAGGGAGAGAGGGAGAGCCACGCACAGAAGGCACGCACGAGGAACGCACACCAAAGAACGGAGGGACTCTTCTGGCCCCGGCGAGCCTCGGTCACGACCAGGCTCCCCGACGCGCAGGCCCGAGGAACGGCCCGAGAGCCCGAGCGTCGGAGAGGGCCTTCTCGGAAGGCTCGGAGGGCCCCCGGCCTCCTGAGGAGGCTTCCCGAGCACTCCCCTCGGAACGCGCGAGGGCCTCTGAGAAGTCTCGCCGCCTTCTGAGAGTGCCGTCTTCTTATTATTATTATTATTCTTCTTTTTTTTCCTCTGGTTATTCTTATCGTCGTCATTTATTATTCTTCTTCTTCTTCTTCTTCTCATTATCATTATTAATATCAGTAGTACTACTACTATTATTATTATCATTAGTATTATTATTATTATTACTATTATTATTATTATTATTATTATTATTATTATTATTATTATTATTATTAAGATGATTATTATTATTAGTATTAGTATCATTATTAGTATTCGTATTCGTATTGTTATTATTATCATTATTATTATTATTAATATTAGTGTTCGTATTAACACTAGTACTAGTAGTACTATAAGTTTTCGCATTATTATTTGTATTCGTATTAGTCTTATTATTATCATTATTATCCTTCTTCTCCTCCTTATGTTTTTTCTTCTTCTCCTCCTTCTTCTTCTTCTTCTCGTTCCCCCGCTCACACGTGGCCGCTCGTCGTCGCCGTCGCCGCCGACGGGTTGTCAGCGGTACACCCGCACCGGTCATAGCGAGGCCCTCCCTGGGCCCAAGATCGGCGCATAGACGCCCCGCCCCAGCGACTCGGCCCGGGACGGCGCCCGCAGCGGGGCTGGGCCGATGATCGCCCTGGCCAGGACCGCTGCTGGTGTAGAGTTGTCGTCCCCCTGTTCTCCTCCTCCTCCTCCTCCTCCTCCTCCTCCTCCTCCTCCTCCTCCTCCTCCTCCTCCTCCTCCTCCTTCCCCTCCTTCCCCTCCTCCCCCTCCTCCCTCTCCTCCTCTCTTCTCCTTCTCCTCCTCGTCTTACCTCCTCCCTCCTCCTCCTCTCCTCGTCCCTACCTCCTCCTTTCTTCTCTTGCTTTAGACCGACATTGGCTGGCCTTCTCCTCCTACTCCTCCTCCTCCTCCTCCTCCTCCTCCTCCTCCTCCTCCTCCTCCTCCTCCTCCTCCTCCTCCCCCACCTCCTCCTCGAGTGAGGGAAAGAGAGAGAGAGGGTGGGCTGAGGAACAGGAGGACGAGTGGAGAGAGGGGCAAGGAGCGAGGAAGGAATCGTGCACAAGAGATGGCTTCCACCGCAAAACGCCAGGCGCGAGCCGCACGGCAGCGCCTCGCGTCACCGAGTGGCACCCGAGGCAACCACGCGTGCGCGGAGGGTCCCTGCGCCTCTGCCTGGCGCAGGCCGCACCAGCGTCGGAGAGGGCGGGATGGCGCTCGAGCGGGAGGCGGAGGAGGTCGAGGAGGAGCAGAAGCAGCAGCAGGACCACGGGGGGGAAGAGTAGAAGTCGAAACATCCCCCCCACACACAATAACCACTCCGACACGCCAAGTCGTTTAGCAAACGCGCCCAAGGAAGGACTCGAACAGGGCAGGGCTGTGTAGTAAACGCCCAGGGCCGTTTAGTGAACGCCAAATGTCTGGTCCGGGTGTCGCGGATCCAAGAAATCCGCGCGGACCGCCAACAAGTTTCTGCTCGTGCTGTTTGTTTTTCTTCGAGGTAAGCAGGGTGATGAGCAGGAGGACGAGGGAAACTGGAGAGGAGGAGAAGGAGGAGGAGGAGGAGGAGAAGGAGGAGGAGCAAGAGGATGGAGAGGAGGAGGAGGAGGAGGAGGAGGAGGGAGGCGAGGATGAGGAGGAGGAGGAGGAGGAGGAGAGGCAGGGGCAGGAGGAGGATGGAGAGCAGGACAGGGAGGCTGGCGCGCGGCGAGGCGCTGCCCGGCAGGCCTGGAGCAGATGCCCAAGAGCTGGGCCAGCTCCCCCTCGGGGGCGAAGAAAGCCTCGGGCATGCTGGGCGGAGGAGGCACAGGAGCAGGAGCAGGAAATGCAGGAGGTGCAGGGTGGGAAGGGTGAGGAGAAGAGGAAGGAGGAGGAGGAGGAGGAGGAGGAGGAGGAGGAGGAGG
>CAUYUJ010009353.1:20000-34713 GCA_963575745.1 Prorocentrum cordatum | reverse complement strand
CGTCGTCTTGGTCGTCGTCGTAGTCGTCGTGGTCGTCGTCTTTGTCCTTGTGGTCGTCGTCCTGGTCGACGTCGTCGGCCGCATCCCCGTCACCCCGTCGACGAGCTGGATCACACGGATCCTGGCCGTGGGCCCACCTTGGGCACCCATTTTGCTACCCTTCCCGCGTTCTCCCCTTTCTGGGCCTCCTAGCAGGCTCTCGTCGCCACCTCTGGATCTGTCCCGAACTTCTGGACAGAACGCACCGCGGGAGAGGTCCGGGGAGTATCGGTATTGGTACCGCTTGGTTCTCCCAGTAGGCCTCTCAGAGGCAGGCCACCCTCTTAGCGTCATTACCTCTTCGTCCTTTCAGAGACAGGGTGGGTGCCTTTTCTGGAGCTCCGCCGCCCAGCTCTGCCCTCCTTTTGCAGTCTCGCGCAGTGTGTTGCGCGCGCTAGTGGAGGCAAGGTCCCGAACTCACGCGTGTCTCACCATTGGTTTGGTCGCTGGCGTGTCCGCTCCCCGTCGCTCCTGCTCCCCTGATAGGAAAAAATCTTGCCCCCTTTGCCAGGAGGAGGATGTGAATCAGGAGAGAATCAAACAAGAAGAGTGAATCTCCTTCTGACGGTGATGTCTGGAGGCCAGGCCAGGGCGTACAGGTGAGCACCTGGTCTGCAGCGATCGTACCCTAGGATTCTGGCCCAGTTCGGGCTGAGGCCGCACGTGCACTCCGGCCTTCCCCTGTACTGCGACCTTCCCAGGGTCGAACTACTCATATCCCCTGCGCCTGCACGTAAACCAGGGGAGGGTCTTCAAACCCAACCATCCGCGAGTGCTTGAAAGATGTCAGCTAGGGCATGGCACACAGCCCCAGGGATCCTGGCTTCACTAGAATCCAACATTCGGCACCATCAGTCGTGGTAAGGGTCCCTCCCCCCGCGCACGGCGCAACAATGCCCCCCTCGGGTTGCCATGGAGTTCGTTTGCCCCCCGTGGTCGCCCCTGCGGTGCATGTATTGCACTGGGGCCCGGGGCGCATGGGCTTACTAGGCTTACTCAGCAGACTGCTAGACTACATGAAGCATAACCCCGCGTCCAGCATACTCGCCCTGAAGCTCCCCTTACGGGACACCGTCGGCCCGCCGCGACATTCGAATCATGAATTGCGCCAGGGGCCACCGCGTAGGCGCAGTATTCCCCATTTCGAGGCGGGAGACTTGGATTTTCGGTTCGTGTTCCCACTCTTTGGCCTTCCTTGGGGCTATGTTTGGGCTCTCTTGGGCCGTCTTGGGCGCCTCGGGGGCCGTCTTGGAGCCCTCTTGAGCCATCTTGGGGCCCTTTGGGGGGCCTCTTGGGCCGTCCTGGGGCGGTCTTCGGGGCCTCCTGGGACACGATGTAGCGTCGGAAGCTCGAAAAGTGGAAGACGCCGAAAACATTGAAATAAGGTTTTTTGCCTCTCGGGGCCCTCAGGGGAAGGATCTTGGAAGCCTCTTGGGACGTCGCGAGGGCTTCTTGGGCCGTCTTGGGGCCATCTTGGGCGTTTCGGATCGATCATACGGCGATTCGAGGCCCTCGAGGAGCATCTTGGGAACATCTTGGGGCCCTCTGGGCCCGTCTTGAGCCCCCCTTGGTTCCGAAGAAGTCACGCGACAAGCTGCGACGGGCCCCAGGGGGCACGCGGCAAACCCCAGAAGATTTGGCGATTTCGGGTCTGGGCCCCTTTGAAACTTTCAGAATTTAGGATTGAGGCTCCAGGGGATCGAACAAGGGACCCGCCAACGCTCCAACTCGTGCCTCGATGGCAAGGTGGCGGATAGTTTCTTGTATCTGTAGTTGCACATGTGCATGTATTTGTAGATGTGCATGTGCATGTATATATATATATATATATATACACATACATATGTATATATATATATATATATATATATATATACACATATGGGGGATTCCGACCCGGGGACCCGCAGGGCCCCCCCTTGTACATAGGTAGTGCCCCCCTCCCAGGAGCCCTCTGGGACCCGCCCCCGAGGCTCAGAGCTGCCCTAAATCCGCCCAAGATTGTTTACAGATGGCCCAAGAGCTCTCCAAGACGCACCAAGAGGACCCCAAGAGCGCTCCAAGACGGCCCAGGAGGCCCCCAAGGGTGCCCGAGAGGCTTCCGAAAAGGTCCTCGAGAAATTCGAATCTTTCACAAACCAGCGGGAAATTTATATTTTTGGCCTCAGAGGCCCTCAAGCCGGCCCAAGAGGCCTCCCAGAAGGTCACCAAAAGGCAAAAACAGCCAAATTCTTTTCGGAAAACGTACGTTTTTAGCATATTCGCTTCTTCGGTCCTAACAGCGCCCAAGACGGACCCAAAGGCCCCCAAGATGGCCGTAAGACGACCCAAGAGGCCCCGAAGAGGGCCCCACGACGGCCCAAGAAAACTCCAACACGGCCCATGAGAGCCCCCCGACGGCCCACGACGGTCCCCAGAGGTTCCCAAAAGAGTCCCCAGGGAGCCCCAAGAGGGCCACAGAAGGCACCCTCGACGGCCCAAGAGGGCCCCAGGAGGGCCCCAAGACGGCCCAAACGCCCAAGACGGTCCAAGAGGGCCCCGGGACGGGCCAAGAGAAGAGGGCCCCAAAGAGCGCCAAAGAGCCCCAATTACTCCGACGGAAGAACCCCACATAAGAATCCTCTGGGCGAATCTGGAAAAAGCCATCACCGTCGTCCTCGTGGTTGGTAGGCGTCCTGGCTGTCTCTTCTGCGTATATTTCCTCTCGCCTTGGCGCGGGCCCCCCTTTCCACTCCTTACGTTGTCCCCATCCTCGCCCCCCTGTTTGTTCCGCGCCCCGCCACCTCCTCCCCTTCCTGTTGCATGAGCGCGCATGTCGATGTTCCTCGGCGCCGTCGCCGCCACGGCCATCACAGGCGCGTTCTCTACTGGTCACGTCGCGCAGCCGTTGGGACAACCCCGCGGGCCAGGCTGTCGGGACAACCCCGCGAGCCGCTGGCGCGCAAGACCAAGCCGTTGGGACAACCCCGCGGGCTTCGAGCGAGGCGCAGCCGCGCTCAGGCGGAAGGCAGCACGAAGCTCAGCTCTGCCGCGAGCTGCTTCGCCTCCGCCCTGGACAAAACCGCTCTCATGTCGAACTCCAGGAGCGCCTTCCGCAGGGACGCCGGCGGCCCGCACTCCAGGAACTCTCGCGGCGGCGGCCGCAGGATCAGCATGTTCCGCATGCACTTGGCGCGGGAGAACATGACGTAGAGGTGCAGCCACCACTGCTCGTCCGACATGCCCGTGCGGCCAGCGTCCTCGTCTCTCGCGCAGTCGATGGTGACGCCCTTGCGCAGCGTCTGGCCCTGCGACAGCGTGGAGGCCAGGTAGGACGCGTGCATCAGGGTGAACCCCGAGCGGCGCACGCTGTGCGCCCCCGAGCTCTGCCATGTGAACTCCCTTTCGCTGGGCCTGAACATCAGCAAGCTCCGCGCCCGCGCCTCGGCCTGGCCGTCGTCGTCGGCGCCTTCGGCGCCCTGTCGCAGCACCTCGGCGACCTCCTGGTAGATCGGAGACTCCTTGAAGCCGTGCACCTGCAGCCAGATTCCTGACCCGCTCGGATTACCAATATGATCTGCGGGCCCCATAGGGAGGGGGCTCCCGCCTGAGACTTCCTCGCAGTTCACTCACAGACGAGGCTCCCGCCTGAGACTTCCTCCATATTCAGGCTTGAGGAGCCCAGAAGTTACGACAGTTACAGGTTTCCGATGACCCGCTCGGATTACCAACATGATCTGCGGGCCCCATAGGGAGGGAGCTCCCGCCTGAGACTTCCTCACAATTCACTCAGAGACGAGGCTCCCGCCTGAGACTTCCTCCAAATTCAGGCTTGGCGAGCCCAAAAGTGACGACAGTTACAAGGTTCTGATGACCCGCTCGGATTACCAACATGATCTGCGGGCCCCATAGGGAGGGGGCTCCCGCCTGAGCCTTCCTCAGAATTCACTCACAGACGAGGCTCCCGCCCTGAGACTTTCTGACTCCTTCGCGATTCGCAGGAGCCCATCAGTGACGACAGTTACGAGGATTCCGATGAACCCCTCGGATTACAAATACAAAACAACGTGATCAGCGGCCCCATAGGGAGGGAACTCCCGCCTTAAGACTTCCTCCAAGTCAATCACGACAGGCTACCGCCTGAGACTTCCTCCATTTTCAGGCCTGGGAGCTCAAAGTGACGACAGTTGACGACAGGTTAACCCGCTCGGATTACCAACATGATCTGCGGGCCCCATAGGGAGGGGGCTCCCGCCTGAGACTTCTCACAATTTACTCAACGATGATGAGGATGGGATGATGAGTGGTGGTGAAGATGAGTGGTGAAGAGGATGATGATTGATTGTGAGTGGTGGTGGCGATGATGATGTTTGAATGAGGATGATGCCGATGCCGATGATGATGATGATGATGATGATGATGATGATGATGATGATGATGATGATGATGATGTTCGTGAGCGTGTGAGAGTGCGAGTGATGATGATGATGAGTATGTGAGTGACTAAGCATGTGAGAGAGCATCACCGATGATGCTGATGAGGTTGGTGATGAGACAGTGTGAGTGAGTGTGAGTGGGTGTGTGTGTGTTCCTGTTCCTGAGCGGGGTGTCCAGAGAAAACAAGAACCCCACTTTGGATGTGGGGAAAAAGGACCTCCAAGACGGTCCCAAGAGGCCCCCAGAGACTCCCAAAACGGTGCCAAAACGGTCCCAGGAGGCTTCCCAGTAGTCACCCGTAAGCGTATGGGAGGTCTCGTTTCGACGTCCTGCACGAGGCTCCCAGAAAAGGCTTCAAGAGGCTCCCGATTCACGATCCATCTCAGGGCTTCAGAGGCCTCACAGAAACATGCCGCGTGGCCCACAGAAGCACCCAAGACGCCCCGAACTCACGATCCAGGTCAGGGGTGTATTTACTGCCATGCTTGGGGCGGCGGGATGCGAACGTTGGCTCTGGAACCGTCGGTGGAGCTCCCTGTTGATACGATTCGTGTGAGGAGACAGTCGACATACGCGTGGGGGGGAACGTGACGTTATGCGAATCCCCACACTAAGGCCGTACGTGAAACGTCATCCCTCTAGGGCACGATTCGTGTGTTGGGTGTGCCGAGATGGGCGGAGCGACGCCGTGCGAACTTTGTCCCTGGACCCGAAAGAGGAGCTCCCAGGGGGACAAGATCCGTGTGAGTGCCGTGCCGAAATTGACGGGGGGGCGCCATGTGAACCCCGCCTTCATCTGGGGCCGTAGGTCTCGCTTCCATCCGCATGATCGGTACTTTTTCACCTCGAGCTCAAGCCAGTTGTGGGTCACTGCTTCAGTGGAGCTGTGACCTTCTCAAGGGACGGGGCTGTTGAGAACGCCCTTCTTGGGGCTCATTGTGGGCCTCTGCGTTTTTTTGTCGCGCTGAGGAGGCACTTCCTTGGACCCTCTCTTTCTGTCGTTATCTTCGGGCTTTCTTGGGGCGCCTCTTGGGGCCTTCCTGTGCTTCGTTCTGGAGCCTGCTTGAAGCTCTTTCGGGGCCACGCTTGGGCCCCCCTTAGCCTCTCTCGGAGAACTCATTGGATGTTCTTGGCTGCCCTTTGACCCTGTCTTGGGCTCCCCTTGGGGTCCTCTTGGGCTCTTCCCAGGGCGGCTCGTCCCTGGGATCTCTGAGTTCCGTGACGCCTCGGACTCTCTCGGTCTTTTGTCTTATCGTGCATTGTATTGCATTGCATTCCACTGGGCTGCTTTCCGTTGCATGTGCAATTGCATTGTTTCGTGATCCACATTGCACTTATGAGCATCGCTTTCCTTTGCTTTGCATTGCATTCATAGCCTTGCATGTGTTTGGCTAAACTGGCTTGCATAGCTTCGAATTGAATACTGGAGAGGCCTTACTGCCGGTGCCGCCGACCCTGAACGACGACGGCGGCGACGACGACGACGACGACCAAGGGGGGTCGCTCCCCCCTGTGGAGGGGGGCGGCTCCCTCCTGTGGACAGGGGGAGCATGGGACGCTTGGAAGGGGGGGCAAAGCGGGGACGCTGGGGGGAAGGAGGAGAGGCTCTCTCCCCTCGGTTCTTGGGGGGGTCCCGGGGACCCTCCGCCACATATTCGGGATCGGCAAAACAATAACAGGAGCCCCACGGGCCCCAGGGCACCCCCCGGGACCACCCCCCAGGACCACTCCCCGAGACCACCCGCCGGGACCACCCCCCGGGAGTTGCCCTGGGACCCCCCCCCGTTGGGGAAGGGATCAAGGGGAGGCGCTTCCCTTCGTTGTTCGATTCGATTTCGTATTGGCTGGATCGGTTGAGGAAGTCTTCCTCAACCGAAGAGGGCCCGGGGAAAGGGGGAAGATGGCGAGGGCGACGACGACGACAACGACGACGGCGACGGCGACGACGACACCGACGACGACAAACGGAAGAGCACCTCACACACGCCGACAGGGTCGGCGGATTAAGGAGCATATGTCATTGTCGGTGCTTGGGTTCTGTTCGGCCAGCATTATGGATGCTTCTTGTACCTCATGCTTACACCATCAATGGGTAATCACTTCAGTGGATACGAGACCTCCTCAAGGGATAGGGTCGACTAGAACCTAAGCGCGCGCGAAGCGCGCGCGTGGTTCTAGTATATATATATATAAGTATATATATATACATATGTATATGTATATGTATATATATATGCATATCAATGTATGAATACAGATATCTACATACATTTATACACATACACATGTATCATTCGATGTTGGAGGGTATTCGGCCGCTCGGGGGCGTTCTCGGTTGGCTCCGTGGCCACCTGTAGCCGCCTTGAGGCCCTCTTGGGTCCCCCTGGAGGCATGCTGGACGTCAAATTGAGCCATCTAGGACAATCTTGTCCAATCTCGGGGATCATCTTGGCCTAGACGAAGCCAGACTGGGGCCATGTTTGGCCATCTTGGATGCTCTGACTGGTCGCGGGGCTTCCCGTTCAGATCCGTGGGATGGGGAATCAGTGGGTTGGAAGAGGAAGCGCGCAACAGCACCTCCGTCCAGAGAGCTGCTGGGATTGCTGCCCTTGCTTCCATCGCGTACGGATTTGATTTTTTTGGTACATTTTCCGACGCAAGCTCCAACGTTATCTTGCAGAGGCCAATCTGCATCGAGGACTCGGTGCTACGATTCCCATGCATGCATCATGCCATCTCTTTGACATCATCGAACACATGTTATGGGGTTGCGGAGTTACCCGACACGGTGGCGAAGCGCAACCGTCGCGAGACTTATTTGGACCCGCGACTTCGGCACGAATGGCAGGACCCCTGGTTGCGCGTGTCTCTGCTCTGTCGTGGTGGCTCCTCCATAGTTCCTTGCAACTGTCTTTCTTGCGCGCTCTTACCTCCTTCCCGTCCCACTTTTTTGCAACCCCAGTCTTCACTTCAGTAACGCGGCCGCGGGACTGCTGCAGGGGGTGGGCGACTTGGGAGAGCACGCGAGATCTGCTTGCGCCTGCATGTTTTCTGCTTATTCGAAGATGTCGTGCCTCGTTTTTTTTTTTTTTTTTTTTTTTTTGTTGTTTTAGTTTTTCTGCCTCCTCTCTTCAACGCGTCTTGGCATCGACATCGACCAGCGATTAGCTGCCCCGTCCCATGTACTTGTCACCCGGGCTAAATCTGGCATGGTCTCGCTGTACGGGCTACGACACATATGCATATGCATCACACGAATATACGGCCCACTAGTAACCTCACAAATCGCATGGGTGCTGGCACAGATCTAGTGAATTCCATTGCAGGGCACCTGGCGAGATCTTGTTTTTTCAGGTGGGCCTTGTTTGCTGCTTGCCCTGAAAAGCTGGGTGATGTCTTGGCCTGGCACGCGTGCAGAGACCAGCGCGTTGACAAACGCGGAGTCTAGCAGAGCGGTGCAGGCTCACTGTGGTGAAGGGAATTTTTCCGTACCCCTCGACATATTGGGCTTAATTCGCATGAGCGTGCCACGCCGTCACTCGATCACGTTGGACCGTAGAAATCGCTGCTGACCAAGAGTGGGGGATAAGACCTCGCTGCCAGTTTGCTCACCGATGAAATTTCGGGGCTTCTTCGACGGCTGCAAGTCGGGGACCCATGCGACTGTTTTAGGTGGTCAGAGAGGCCTGGACCGTGCAGGGGTGGACGGTGTGGAAGACCGCCGCACGCCGTTTCACGCACCTGGGGGCGGTCGGGATGGAGGTTGTTGGCTGGCGTTTTGTTTTTGTTTTCAATAATATTTGCCTAGGTTGAATGCCGATGCGCTGCTACTTCGGTGTGTGTGTGTGTGTGTGTGTGAGTGTGTGTCTTCTTGGGTCCTCGTCTGCCTGCCTTGCCCTGGGTCCTCGTCAGCCTGCCAGCTTCCCCTCTCCCAGCCCGCTTTTGCGGCCCGCTGCTGAGCCCCGCCCTTCACTTTAACTTTTTTACTGTGCCCTGCTTCGTTCTCCCCGTTCCCGTCTTCTCCCCGTCTTCCCGTCTCCTTCCCCTCGCGTCTGCCCCCCCCCCCCCCCGCATTGACGCAGTGACGCTGTTGATCCCCTATGGATGGTTCCAGAGTCTTCACGCCGCGTGATCTGGGCCAGCCGCGCGCGCGTCTCTTCGCCCGAGTTTATACGCCGTGCCGCCGCGCGCGTGGCCGCGACGCCAAAACATGTGTGTGTGTGTGTGTCCCGGAGGATGCAGCAGATCTGGGGGTGAATCTGGGGCGGCCTGGCGCAGATTCTGCGCTCTGCGTGGCGGCGGCGCCCGCGACCGCAGCTGGCACGACGCCATTTTTCTCCATCCCCGTCATCCCTGTCCTCTGAAGCGCAGGAAACAGCACCAGCACGGTGCCCCTAGACCGGCCATGCGCTGTCCACCCCGATAGCGCGTGGCCCCCGACAGCTTTCGGCCACAATTTTGACACGGATACTTGCACCGATTTGGAGCCCCCAGGCCGGCCTGGCGCTGTCGCTGTCCACCCGGACAGCACGTGGCCTCCACAGCCGCAGCCAAGGCCACCCGCCGGCAGCTGCAGCGCTGGCGTTGGGCTGCCTGGCCCCGTCGCCCCGCCTGCTGGGGTCTCCCCGCAGGCGGGGCGCTCCTCCCAGTTCCCTTCCTCCCTTTTCGCCCTTCGGCTTTCCCCCCCTTCCCTCCGCGCGCCGCCATGGCGCTCGCCAGGCTGCCGCAGTTTGCAGCCTCCCCCTGTGGTTGAGCACCTGGGTTGGGCCTGCCGCCTGCATTCACGGGCCCAGCATTGTGCTGGCTGCGGTCCAAACGTAGACTGCTCGCGAACTTGCCGTACCTTGTCACGAGCCACCCACCTGGGCGGCCTGCGGCCCTTTTCCTGTCGCCCAAATATTTCGAGTACTTCATTGGCAGCGTCACTGCAGCCTCTATTTGCTTTACACGTACAGGGCCCCATCATCGCTCGTGGGTGCCCCGGCGCCGCGGCCTAGAAGATGCCATGGATCCCGCTGACGGGGGTGGCCGCGCCATCACGTTCATGCGATAAGTATTTTCCGCGGCCGCCCCATTCTGCCATCTTCCCACTTTTGCACGCTGGCCAACTCGCTTTTCAGTGCCCCCGTTTAGCTTTATTGATGGAGCAGCCAAATCTGCCTTGCCGACGACGGAAAAAGTGTACGTGTGTGTGTATATCCCCCGCGGGCCCGTTGCCGTTCTAGTCCTGGCCGGCGTGGGCCGTCCCGCATCCTGTGTGCCCGCTTGTTTTTTTACCCGGTCTAGTTTGCTGTAGCCCGTCCGTAATTTCCGAACGGCCGTGTCGGCGTTTTTGCCCCGCCCGTGTATGTGTGTGTGTGTGTGTATATGTGCGCGTGTGTGTTTGCATCTAGTGCGCCCCCTGATGCCAGATCGCCGGAACAGCGACGTCTGCCCAGCCGCTGACGGAGCAACAGCAATGTGTGTAGTGACAATGTAGTGCGCCAGTTCGGTGCGTTTCCCCCTCCATCGCCCAGCTTCTGGGCGCACCCCTCGCGCTGCTTGCCGCCCGTGCTGGCCCGCCACCGTGGCAGTTCTCAGGATGCCCTGGATGGACTACGACTGGCCACCTGCCTCCACCCCCCGGCCCTTGCCCGGTGGGTCGGCAGCCGCCGCGTCCGACGCCTGGGTCGTTGTCGCGGCCACACAAGCAGGGCGCTTGTGAGTCTTCGTGCGATGGAGTGTTTTTGTTTTCCTGCTTTAGGCTGGCCCGCCAACTGGCTCGCCAGCCGTCCTGGGCCGGGCACCGGGCTGGTCATGCCCCCCGTCCCGCTTTCCTTCCGCCACGGGCGCTCCCCGTCTCCTTGCTTCCGCCACCCTCCTTGGGTGCTGCGGCCCCCCCCCCGCTTGCCCACCTGAGGCGTTCTCGGCCCTCCACTGGCTGTTTCGTTTCCGCCCCAGTCAATGCCTCTGGGCGACGACTTCTGGAATGCTTTGGCGCGTCTCTCCGCAGGCGGGCCCGTCCGTGTTCGCTTCGTCCCACCTCGCTCCTGGCCTTCGCCCTGGCGTCACCTGTTTGGTACTCCCCCTCTCGCGGCCGCCTCCGTGGCCCTCGCCGCCTCCGCTCGTTTGGGGGCGCCGTGGCCCTCGGGCTCCGCCGCCTCCGCGCGTCTCCGCCCCGCCGCGCCCTGGCCACCCTCCGATCCTTCGGTGCGTTGGCTCTTCTGCAGTTTCTGCTGCCCTGGGCGTTCGCCCTCGCGGCCTCCGTCCTACGCAGGACCGCTCTCCCCGCCCCCCTCTTTCTTTGGAGCCTGGGCTGGTCCTGTCGCCCGCGCTCTGTTGCACGCGCCCCCTCGCTTTGCCTGCTTTCAGGCCTGCCTGGGTGCCTTCGCGTCCCACACATGTCGCCGCCGGCCTGGGTGCCCTCGTGGCTCGCGTCGCCTCGGAATCATGTGGCCCTGGCGCTGCGCGCGCACCTTCACATCAGCCCCGGATGGGCATTGTTCCCCCAGCGCGGCCTGCTGCCTGCAGACTGCCATGCCGGCTACCCCCCTCCCAGCCGCCGCCCCGCTGCTGCTGACCCCGCCCCCGGCCCCCCGCCGCCGCCTGACGTCGCTCTGCGCGGGCCCGGTTTCGTCTCCCTCCTGCCTTCGCCGGGCGTCCCTCCTCTCTCCCGCGCGCATTGCGGCTTAATTCGCACTCGTATGCCCTAATTACCGATGCTCTTCCGCCAGCGCAGTAATTCTGCCTAGCCGCGGACGTAAAAAGTGTGTGTGTGTGTGTGTGTGTGTGTGTGTGTGTGTGTGTGTGTGTGTGTGTGTGTGTGTGTGTGTGTGTGTGTGTGTGGGTGCGTGTGTGGGTGCGTTTGTGGCGGCCAGGTCTGCCGCTGTGCCCAGGCAGTCTATCTGACTGTGGCCGGTCGACGCATTTCGGCGCCTACCACCGCGTGCTGCCGCGGCCATCCGTACCTTGGCCTGCGCCCGCTTCCGACCCCTGCTCCCCCGCGACGCCACCGCGGCTGCTTTCTTTGGCCTTTCGGCCGCCGCCCCCAGGCGGGGCCCCTCTCTCTTCGAGAGTGTTTTTCCCAACCGTCCTGTGGTGTTGGGTCCTCGTTTTGAAAAGACAGCGCCCCGCGTTACTCCTTTTCGCTCTCCTCCTCTCCCCCCTCCCCACTCACAGTCACCTCCTTCTTCCTCTCACCATCAGCATCGTCATCATCATCACCATCATCATTACCATCATCATCATCATCACCATCATCATCATCATCATCACCATCATCATCATCATCATCATCATCATCATCATCATCATCAACACCATCATCATCATCATCATCATCATCACCGTCATCAGCATCGTCATCGTCATCGTCATCGTCATCGTCATTATCATCATCATCATCACTGTCATCATCATCATCATCATCATCATCATCATCATCATCATCATCATCATCATCATCATCATCATCATCATCATCATGACCGTCATCATCACCTTCATCATCATCACTCCCGTTTCGGCACGCCCCTCACATATTCCCTTGAGCTATAGGGAGCTTCGCCTACGGTCCCATTGGCGCGCCCGCATGTTGGCGCTACCCACGTCTCGGCACACTCCGCGGGCGTTGTCCCATAGGGGGTTCCATCTCAGACGGTACAAGTGCGGTACTCACAACCACATGTTGTTGGGTTGTTCGCCAGGCTGATGTTGTCCGTTGGCGCGTTACGGTCGTTATCTGGCCACCCCCTCTGGTAAAGGCAACGCTTGTACGTTTTTTTGGGGGTGGGGCATGGGCCCCTCCCAGAAGGTGCGCACATTAGCGATAGCAGCGCACCCCTGCCCCGATGTGCCCCACCCCACCCAAACGTTACAATTTCCCGCCTTCCCTTCCCGGATAACGGTCGCTAAGCGGAAATAACATGTATTTGACGCGGAAATCCCCATATCATAATTCCTGTCACGTCCCGCTGAGGAGCTCAAGTCAGTGAGTATCTGGGTGTGAGAACGAGTCCGCGTAGACGACAGGCGTGACAACGACGACGACAGCGACAACTTCAGTGACGTCCTCATCTGGCCGTCTGTCAGGAGAGATGAGGGAAACGCAAGTGGATGGATGAGCGATGGGGAATTCTTCTTGCCGCTCTCACTGCGGCAACTCAATCAGGCGCGCATGGCGTTGCTATGCCCTCCTCTCTTGCGTGCTACACGCAGCGCCTGCTGGCATTTGGAGTGCCCAGATGCCACGCCGGCTATATTGGGGGGTAGCCACCTACGTGTGAGCCTTAGTGCGGTCGAATCTGAGTGTGAGGGATCTGAGTGTGAGCGAGTCAGAGTGCGAAAGAATCTGAGTTTGATTGATTCTGAGTGTTGGCGAGTCTGCATGCGAGTGGGACTGAGTGCGAGTGAGTCTGAGTGTGAGCGAGCCTGAATGTGAGTATGATGAACACGACTGTGAATATGGGTGGGCCAGAGTGCGAGGTCGCCCGCTTGTGCGCTAGTCTGAGAGTGGGCGAATCTGCACCTGACTGAGTCTGGGTGGGAGTTTGTCTGGTTGCTAGCCAGTCTGAGTTTGCGTGAGTAGTCGTATGAGTGGGTCTAAATCTGACCGAGTCTGTGTATGAGTGAGTCTCACCATGGGTGAGTCTGAATGTGCTGAGTTAGTCTGTATGAGGGAGACGTGTTGATGCGTAAATCTGAGTGGGAACGAGTGCGTCTGAATGAGGACAGGAGAAGGCAGGACGATATGAGTGGACATGGCACGTCTCTGCTGCGTGAGCTCGGTCAGTCTGCGCGCTTTCCTTGACCTTTGCGTGACTTTGCAGCGCTGCTGCGCCCGTGGCCGCGACGCCAAAACGTATGTGTGGGTTTGTGTACGTCTGTGGGTTTGTGTGTGTTTCAAGATGAGCGTAACTCGCCCTCGTCGTTCGAGGTCCGCTGACTGCCGTCATTAGCGCGCTGGAGGGATAAGTGTGCGGGTGTGCGCTCCTGCGCTCTTGCTCGCTGTCTCTCCCCCCCCCCCCGCGTGCATCGTGGCGTATGTGTGTCGACGCGTTTTTGTGGGATCTCGGCCCGAGCTCTTGCGCATTTCCTGTGTTGTGCTTGTCTCTTCTTCTCCTCGCCTCTGTTCCTCCCTCGTGCCGTCGCGTCGGCTCTCTCCCGAGATTCTGTTGGGCTCAGCTCCTGCTTTGCACCTAGCTGGCTGGGCTACTTCGTTGGGCTTCCATGGCTGAGTGTGCGACCATGTTGAACTAGCTGACTGGGATTTGTATTTCCGTTTTGTCGAATGGCTGTCCGTCATTTGCAAGGTCGTCAGCAATGATCATTGTTACGTCACTGGCCAGTTGGGCGCTTCAGCGGTCTGCGAACGCGAAGGGAGTGTTGAGTTGCGCTTTTCAGTTCCCCTTTGGGAGGCTTGGGCGGAGAAGTTACTTCTTCCTAGACCCATTGGCATCCTAGCTGCATGGGACAGCCGTGCACTTACTACAGACAGCTGGGCCGCTTCGTCCTGTCCTGTAGCGATGACTATGGTGGTGACGATGATGATGCTGATACTGAAGCTGATCCTGATGCTGAAGGATGATCCTGATGATGCTGCTGATGATGATGCTGATGATGATGTTGATGATGCTAGTGGTGATGACGATGCTGCTGCCGATGCTGACATGGATAATGATACCGATGCAGATGATGATGATGATGCTGATGCTGACGATGCTGATGATGCCGATGCTGATGATGAAGCTGATGATGATGCTGATGATGATTCTTACGATGATGCTGATTCTGATGATGATGCTGATGCTGGTTATGATGCTACTGTTACTGATGATGACGACGATGCTGATGATGCGGATGATGATGCTGATGATGTTGATGATGCTGATGATGGTGGTGGTGATGATGGTGTTGCTGTTAAGGATCATGATGTTGCTGATGATGGTGCTGATGCTGATGATGATGACGATGATGACGATGATGATGATGATGATGATGATGAGGCTGATGATGGTGATGACGATGATGATTATGATGATGATGATGATGATGATGATGATGATGATGATGATGATGCTGATGGGTGGTGGCTATCATCATGGTGACGATGCTGCTGATACTGATGATGCTGTTGTCGTTGACAATGATACTGTGGCGGGTGTGATGGGATGATGATCATGGCAACGACCACGATTATGATGGTGATGCTAATGCTACTTATGATGTTGATGGTGATGATGACGACGGTACGGCTATGATGACGACGGTACGGCAACAT
>CAUYUJ010009353.1:0-17500 GCA_963575745.1 Prorocentrum cordatum | reverse complement strand
CCTCCCGCCTCCCGCCTCTTTCCTGCCTCTTTCTGTCTTGCCTGCGGGGGGCTGCGATCTGTGAACCTGTCGCCACTTTCGAGCCCTGCTGGGGGGTCCTGCATAGAGGGTATTCGCGGCGGATTCAAAGTAGACCTCGCCATCCCTGGGGGGCTGCGATCTGTGAAACTGCCGCCACTTTCGAGGCCTGCTGGGGGGTCCTGCATAGAGGGTAATCGCGGCGGATTCAAATTAGACCTCGCCATCCCTGGGGGGCTGCGATCTGTGAAACTGTCGCCACTTTCGAGGCCTGCTGGGGGGTCCTGCATAGAGGGTAATCGCGGCGGATTCAAATTAGACCTCGCCATCCCTGGGGGGCTGCGATCTGTGAAACTGTCGCCACTTTCGAGGCCTGCTGGGGGGTCCTGCATAGAGGGTAATCGCGGCGGATTCAAATTAGACCTCGCCATCCCTGGGGGGCTGCGATCTGTGAAACTGTCGCCACTTTCGAGGCCTGCTGGGGGGCCCAGCACAGAGGGCGCGGATTCAAATTAGACCTCGCCATCCCTGGGGGGCTGCGATCTGCGAAACTGTCGCCATTTTCGAGGCCTGCTGGGGGGCCCAGCACAGTGAGGGCCACGGCAGATTCAAATTAGACCTCGCCATCCCTGGGGGGCTGCGATCTGCGAAACTGTCGCCATTTTCGAGGCCTGCTGGGGGGCCCAGCACAGTGAGGGCCACGCGCGGATTCAAATTAGACCTCGCCATCCCTGGGGGGCTGCGATCTGCGAAACTGTCGCGAGCACAGGCCACGGGCTAGACCTCGCCATCCCTGGGGGGCTGCGATCTGCGAAACTGTCGCCATTCGAGGCCTGCTGGGGGGCCCAGCACGGGCCAAATTAGCTGGCTGCGATCTTTTCGAGGCCTGCTGGGGGGCACAGTGAGGGTAATCGCCGCGGATTCAAATTAGTCGCCATCCCTGGGGGGCTGCGATCTGCGAAACTGTCGCCATTTTCGAGGCCTGCTGGGGGGCCCAGCACAGTGAGGGCCACGCGCGGATTCAAATTAGACCTCGCCATCCCTGGGGGGCTGCGATCTGCGAAACTGTCGCCATTTTCGAGGCCTGCTGGGGGGCCCAGCACAGTGAGGGCCACGCGCGGATTCAAATTAGACCTCGCCATCCCTGGGGGGCTGCGATCTGCGAAACTGTCGCCATTTTCGAGGCCTGCTGGGGGGCCCAGCACAGTGAGGGCCACGCGCAGATTCAAATTAGACCTCGCCATCCCTGGGGGGCTGCGATCTGCGAAACTGTCGCCATTTTCGAGGCCTGCTGGGGGGCCCAGCACAGTGAGGGCCACGCGCGGATTCAAATTAGACCTCGCCATCCCTGGGGGGCTGCGATCTGCGAAACTGTCGCCATTTTCGAGGCCTGCTGGGGGGCCCAGCACAGTGAGGGCCACGCGCGGATTCAAATTAGACCTCGCCATCCCTGGGGGGCTGCGATCTGCGAAACTGTCGCCATTTTCGAGGCCTGCTGGGGGGCCCAGCACAGTGAGGGCCACGCGCAGATTCAAATTAGACCTCGCCATCCCTGGGGGGCTGCGATCTGCGAAACTGTCGCCATTTTCGAGGCCTGCTGGGGGGCCCAGCACAGTGAGGGCCACGCGCGGATTCAAATTATACCTCGCCATCCCTGGGGGGCTGCGATCTGCGAAACTGCCGCCATTTTCGAGGCCTGCTGGGGGGCCCAGCACAGTGAGGGCCACGGGCAGATTCAAATGAGACCTCGCCATCCCTGCGGGGCTGCGATCTGTGAACCTGTCGCCACTTTCGAGGCCTGCTGTGATCCCCGTTTTCGAAGTGGCTAGGAGTGCTCAGGAATTGTAAATCATCAGCTTTATCAAGCCCTTTTCCTGTAGCCAGTGTCCTGCGAGTCTCCCGAATTCCGTCTGCAGACATATGTAACCCTCGCTCCGTCATCGCCCCCTTATAAAGTATCCTAAACTATTTGCGCCCCGCTTTTGCGCAGGGGTTGGGTGCGTCGCCAGTTTTTTTTTTTTTTTTTTTTTTTTTTGGGGGGGGGTGCATATATATACACACATATAAATATATAATATATATATATATATATATATATATATATATATATATATTCTTTATTTTTTACTTAATTAGTATTAAGCCATGGACCGCCACCGCCGGCATTTCCATGCGGCTCCAGGAATGCACATGAAGAACACCATGGCTGAAGCCGACGCTTCCCTCTACGACTTGCTCTCGTGGTATACTTCCGACGCCTGCAAGACGCATGATATCCACAGCGGCTGGAAAGCGGCGGCGTTGGAATTTCTCGTGACCAAGGATGTTACCAGGTCCACGTTCATCGCAATTGCTTCCATGCGCAACTCTTTCGACGTCCTCATGAAGCAGGCGCGCCCGTGGCTGGACAAGGAGCTTCGCAATTGCCTGGCGTTCGAAGACTGGGCCGTCCACTCGGTCCGCGAACTCTGGGTTTTCTGGGCGTGGGCGAGAAGTGGCTGGACGAGTTCGGGGACCTCCAGCTGAGGTACCAGGATGTCCAGCTCGAGGTCGTCGCCAAGTTCCGCGGGCAGCCCGACGTCAAGGACAGAGTGGAAGTGATGCTGGTGCGCCTGTGGCAATTCCGCAAGTTCAGCGACAGCCGTTGGGCCAATCTGGGGAGGAGCTGGCGCGCGCTACTTTCAGCTGTTGTCGCTGGTTCGGGGTCCTTCCATCGATTCACCATGAGGGAGACCAGCAGCTCCAAGTTCTTCATCAAGGGGTTCTCCCAGTGGGCCGGGGAGGTTCGGCGGTTCGCCATCATGGCCACGAGTTCCACGGTTGTTGACGCCGCTTTACATGCCTTGCTCAAGGACGACCAGCTCATGCAGGTCATTGGGACAGTCGAAGCTGGGATCCCCGAGGACCTCTGCCGCCAGCAGGACATCGCAGACGAAGTGTGGGAGACGATCGCTGACAGCATCGATGAACCGTGGCGCCGTCTTCGCGACGACATTTGCCACGCAGGTCTCGTCATGGCTTGCTTCGCTCTGGGGCGTCCGTTCCGTGCCCAGCTTGCCCTTCTCCCTGTGCGTCGGCGACGTTGTCGCGAATTTGGGCAGTCTCAGCCAAGGGGGCATGCCGAACGAGGAGACGTCAGCTAAGATATGCCCTCTGTTCCGCATCGGCTTCGATATGGGCGCGATCGAGGATGGCTTGGCGCTGTTGGCCAACGTCTCTTTCTCTTCTACTACGGTGGAGCAGGGGCGCGCCGCTGCCAGTGCCATTATGAAGAACCACAAGGACTACTGCGCCAACGCGATGACGTTCCCGAACCTTGTGAAGCAGGCTGCCGCTCTGGTGTCCTCGACTCGGGCCGCGAAGCTCCCGCCGCGTCTTCGAGCCCAGCTTGGGGGTCTGAGGCGCCGCCGGCCCAATCGCATTAGTGGGCGCCGCGTGTGCGTGGAGGAACTCTCGCTGCAGGCCCAGTCTGGCCCCGACGGCTGCGCCAGTGGCGCGCGGCCGACGAAAGCCATCATCAAGGGCCACGGGAGGGCGTGGCGGGCCAAGTCTGCCCAGGTAAAGCAGCACTACGCCAGGAAGGCGAGTTGGGCTCGCGTGGAATCAGCCACCGTCATCGTTGGGCAGAGGGGGAAGATCCTATCCAGGGTTGACGCCCGGCGCACCGACGAGGCCGAGGCTGGCGGAAAATTGCCTCCGCGGCGTTTGTCGTCGGCTCGGTGGAGCACGTCGCAGCGGGCTTGGGCGGGCGAGTCCTTCTCCGCGTGGCCCTTGAGTTCCAGCGGCGCCCAGGAGAGGGGGGGGGCCCGCCGCCGAGCCGATTGTCGCACCGAGGGTGGAGCTCCAGGAGACCCCGTGCGCCGCCATCGGGCTGCCCCGTGGGTCGAGAAGGCTCGCGCTACTGGCCTGCCCGTGTCTCTGGCTGGCGCCAGTCCCGCCGGCCCCCCCCGCCGTCGGGCCCTGTTGGGCTCTCCGGGTCTATCTCGGGGCAGGGGTTCCCGGCCGCGTGCCGGATTCATTCGGGCGCCGTCGGGCCCCGCGGGGTCCGCGCGCGCGCCGGGCCGCCCTGGCCGTCGGGCTCCGTCGGCCCCCCCCCGGGCGACGCAATGGCTTCCAGTTGTTGGGGGCTGTGGGGCTGCCTTCGTCTCGGTGGCGGGGGTTTTGGGCCATCGGGACAGTCGAGGGCGCGCCCGCGCCGGGCTGCGGCTGCTCGGGCGGCCCTGGTCTCGGGGGCCCCAGTTGGGCCCCGGCGGCCTTTCCGTGATTCAGTCTCGCGAGCGCGATCGGGCAGGGGTCGCGCGATTGCCGCGGCGGGCGCTCCAGCGAGCCTCCCGCGCCCCTCGCATGCGCCGCCTACAGCGCCACTTCATGCAAGCAGGTGCGTTCTTTGCGGACGCCGCGACCGAGAGCTCGCCCCCGCGGCGCCCCGCCGCGCGCGGGGCTTGCAGGGGGGGGGGGGGGGCTGGCCCGTTCAGGGTTGTCCTCGGCGAGAGGTTTTGGTCGCCCCTGGCCCCCCTGCCGCCCTGGGCCTCCCCGCGTAGACGCGCGGCGGGCAGGCGCGCAGGGCGGGCGTCGAGCGATCTCGGAGCGCGCAGTCTGGGATTGCAGCTCAGGTCCGACGCGTGGCCTGGCTGGGGCGGGGGGCGTTGGCCGGGCCCCCATCTCCTCTCCCGCCCTGCCGCAGAACATCTTGGAGTCCGTGCCCGTCGCGCCAACAGCGGCAAAGACCTGCGGCGCTCGTCCGGATTGGCTGCGCCCAGTGTGCCACGACCGGGAGTTCTTTAAATGTTGCGTTCTCCGACGAGCAAGACGAGGTTGCTTGCGTGGAGGTCGCGCGCTGCGTCCAGGCGCCCATGCTCGTCGGGGTGGCCCCCGTGAAGATGCTGCCCGGCGACGGCCGCCGCCTCGCCCTGGACGCGTGGAACGCGTTTGAGTGTGTGGGCCCGCGGGTTCGCGCGGTGCCTGGGCCAGTTTGCGTGGTCAGATGCCGGGGGCTTCGATCCTGCGTGGGCCCCGTCCACGTCCTCTCCAACGTGAAGTGGCTGCGCGGAGACGTCTGGGTATCCGGCGCCACTTGTACGCCCATTGATGAGGTCGTGCTTTCGTTGGGAAAAGCGGGCTGCAGCGACCGGGCGGATCGCCCAGTGGCCCCCGTTTCAAAGGAGACAGCTGGCAGCCTGTGCGATTGGGGCGTCCTGCCCTGGTTGCTCTCCGAGCTCGACGAGGCGCCTGGCCCCGCCTGCCCGACCTGGGGAGCAACGACGCCCGCCGCCGCAGCGTCTGTGCCGGCCCTGTCGGCAGCGTTGGCGGCGCTGACCGAGGCGCCCAGACCATCGCTGATTGGCTGGGTGAGCTGGGCGCTCGTCGCGCAGAGCTGGCCGCTGACGGCGACCGTGCTGGGCTTCGGGGCTGCATGTGGGCGGTGCGCGGCGGCTTGTGGGCCGCCCCCCGCGCGGGCGTCCTGTGCGACAGTTGCCGCGGACAGGCCGTCGGAGGGCAGCCCGCGCAGTGGCGCGCCGCGTGCGGCCTCCAGGCGACGAGCGCGTGCGCCGCGCCGTCGTGCGCCGATGACTTAGCCGGGCCCCTGGCCATCGCGTGCAGTTGGGCGCGGCAGTTCGGCCAACCCCTCCTGGAACTTCCCTGAGGAAGGTTTTAGGTTTTTTTGGGAAGGTTCCAGTTCCAGGAATCCTGGGGCCTTCCCGAGGAAGGTTTTAGGAAGGTTGTACGAAGGTTTTCTCAAAACCTTCCAACAACCCTCCAAGCAACCTTCCAAACGCCGTCCAAAAAACCTTACAGACAACCTTCCAAACATCTTCCACCTCCAACCTCCTTCCTAAAAACTTCCGGCGTGTAGCGCAACCGCCTAATGCATTTTCAAACGCCTTCCAACAGCCTTCCAAACAACCTTCCAACAATCTTCCAACAACCTTTCAGAAAACCTTCCAAACACCTTCCAACAACCTTCTTAAAACCTTCCAGCATTTAGCACAACCGCCCAAGACATTCCAAACGCCTTCCAAAAACCTTTCACCAAACCTTCTCAACTACCTTCCAAAACACCTTCCAACAGCCTTCCAACAACCTTCCAAACGCCTTCCAAAAACCTTCCAAACAACCTTCCAACAACTTTTGGATGTGTGCGGTTTGGAGACCTTCCTAACACGTTCCTTAAGCCTTCCTCGGGAAGGTTCCAGGATTCCTGGAACCTTCAAACAAAACATTCCTAAACCCTTCCTCGGGAAGGTGCCATGATTCTTGGGGCCTTCCGAAAAGCCCCTCCTGCAACTTCCATCAAGAATGTTGTTTGGAAGATTTTCGTTGTGTGTGTATATGTGTGTGTATATATATGTATGTGTATATATATAAGATGCCGGATGGTTTCATGAAGGTTTTAGGAAGGTTTTCTCGTGGGGCGTTTTTTTGCAGTTTGTGTGTGTGTGTGTGTGTGTGTGTGTGTGTGTGTGTGTGTGTGTGTGTGTGTGTGTGTTTTGAAAGTTTTTGGAAGGTTTAGTCTGGGGGGGGGGGGGGGGGTATTGGAAGGTTTTCGACAGGTTGTGGGCGGTCTCGCTAAATGCTGGAAGGTAAGGAATGTTTTAGGACGGTTTTTGGGCGGTTTTTGTGGAAAGTTTTTGGACGATTTCTGGGAAGTTTCTGGAACAACCTGCCTAAAACCTTCCTCAGTAAGGTTCCAGGATTCCTGGAACCTCCCCAAAACAAGTTTTTTTTTTTTTTTTTTTTTTTTTTTTTTTGTTGCGTTGGAAGATTTTTGAAAGGTTTTTGGCAGGTTTTTCTGCCAAGGTTGTTCGAAGCTCTTTGGAAGGTTTTGGTGTTGTTTTTGGTTTGGGAGGTTCTTGGAAGGTTTTTTTGAATGTTTTTGGGCGGCTTCGCTAAATGCTGGAAGGTTATAGGAATGGTCTTTGGAAGGTTTGTGTTGGATTCTTTTTGGTTTGTTTGTTCTTTCTTGGGGGGTTTTGGAAAGATTTTTGGAAGGTTTTTTGGAACAACCCTCTTAAACCTCCCTCGCTCTCCCCCTGGGCAAGCCTCCCGGAAACCTTCCAAGAAAACCTTCCTCGGGGAGGTTTCAGGCGGGGTTCGTCGGACTCCCGCGCCGGTCTCGTCGCCTGGTGCTCGAAGCGCCAGCGCCTCTACGACATCTGGGTCGCCCGCGGTAGCGATCCAGCCTTTCAGTATCTCAGAGTGCTCTTGCACCCCCCCTGGCAGCCCCGTTGCGCGTGCCCCCGTCGGGCCCTTCGGGCTCTGTGGGGCTCGAGCTGGCCCAGCGGGTTCTGGTCGACTCCGTCGGGCTCCGTCGTCTTCCGACGGGGTTTGTCCGGCTCCGCGACTTCGAGTCGATGTCGCTGAGCCCGTCGGGCCCCGTCGGGCTCCGTCGGGTCCGTGCGGGCCCAAGCGGGCCTTGTGGAGCGAGAGGGGCCTTGCCGGGCTCCGTTGGGCTCCGTCGGGCTTCGTCGGAGTTCGTCGGGCCCGCTGGGCTTCGCGAGGCTCCGTCGGCCTCCGTCGGGCTCTCCTGGTCCTTCCCCCCATCCTCCTGCCGGCTCCCCCTACCCGTCGTTTCCAGGCGTCCTTTGCCTACTTCTCTCTCTCCCCCCCCTCCGCGCGCGCGTCTTCATGGGCTAGCTACTGCTGCCGCGCCCTCGTCGCCGCCCTCCTCTCGCGCGCTCTGAGTCAGTCCTCCATCGAGCGCGCTCCGTCGTGCTCCGCCGTCTTTCTTTCGTCCGTTCCCCCGCGCTGCCCCGGCCCCGTCTACGTTGGTCCGCTTCTCCGGCTCTCTCCGCCCGACGCCAGTGCCCGCCCCTGCGGCCCCCTCCCCCATGCCCTCCGCTTCGCGCGGGTCTCCGTCGAGCTCAGTCGGGCTCCGTCGGGCCCCGCGCGGCTCAGTGGCCCCTCGCCCGCCGGGGCGCAGGGGGCCGTGCGCGCGGGCGCGGGCGCCCCGGCCGAAGTGCAGTCTTGGGCGAGGCTTGCTGGGCTGGCCCCCGCGCTAGTGGGGGCCCCGAAGGCCGCGCTGAGGCGCGCCGCGGCCGCGCGCGCGGAGTGCCCGAGGAACCCGTGGGCAGCCGAGGGGTGGTGAACTCTTGCTGGGGGGGGGGGGCCTGCTGGCAGTGAAGTTTCCGGTGAAGTTTGGCGTGGCGTTTTTTCCCTACCTAGGCTCTGCCTAGAAGGTTTCTTACTCGCTCGGCATAAAGGGCCGGGCAGTGGAACCCGCCCCGGGCGGTTCCCCCGGCCCCTCGGGAGCCGAGCAAAAGCAACAGCAAAGGTATGAGCAAACGCGCGGTTCCCCCAGTTGCGCTCCCTGGGCGCAGAGCAAAAGCATAGGCAAAGGCAGAAGTGAAGGCAAAAGTGAAGGCAAAGCAAAAGCAAAATCATAGCAGAGCATAGCCTAGCCCATCATAGCATTGCGCAGCATAGCATAGCATGGCGTAGCATGCGGCGTTGCCGCTCCTACTAATGCGGCTTTCTTAGAGGCTCCAACTCCTAGGTGGGGTCTCGCTTGGATAATTAGGCCACGATTCCGATTTTAAAAACGTCGCCGGGAACTTCGCGAGAGAATCCGGCGGCGCCGTCGCGACAAACTCCAGCGAAAACTTAGTCGAAACATCCGGCCGAAACTCCGCCGAAAAATCCGGCCGAAATTTCGCCGAGAGATTTGGCCGAAACTTCGCGAGAAAATCCGGCCGAAACTTCGCCGAGAAATCCAGTTCGTGGGGCGCCCAGTTGCCGGGGAAGCGCCCGCGGCTTTAATCCGACGCCCCCGTCGGGCCCCGTCGGGTTCGCGCAGGCCGTCGCTGGGAGGCGCTGCGCGCCCTTTGCGAGCAGGGGCATGCGAGTGAATCAGGTCCCCATCGCCTGTTGGCGCCGGTGCCTGCGCCGTCGCCATCGCCGCCGCCGTCGCCGCTCAGCGCCGCCCTCATCGCCTCTCACCACCGCGGAGACGCGTGAAAGTTCTCGTCATCGGAATCCCTGAATGCCCCATGCCATGCCATCGCCGTGGCCACTTTTTTTCGAGTGGTGTTGCATTTACTTGCGCCCCGTACTTCCCGGCCCCAGAGAATGGCGCCCGAGGAATCGATGCCGGCAAAGGAGCGGGGCGGCGGCGCCCAGGCCCGCGCCCCCCCCGCCCCCCAAGAAGGCCAAGGCGGACCTCCCAATTCGATCTGCCTTAATCGACGTGCACGAGGCCAAGAGCGGCGGGAAGGTCAAGGAGGCCCCTTGCAGCAGCTCCGGCTCCAGTCTGGAGCAGAAGGTCGCAACGTGCATCCAGGGTAACTTTGAAGGTTGGGGGGCCGCCAGAATCGGCACCTCCCTGAGGGGCGGCGTGAGCTTGCGGCAGCAGATCACGTGCGACGATCTGGCGGTGTTGCATGGCACCGCCAAGATCACGTTTGGGAAGTGCTATTTCTTGCGCCTGAAGTCCGTGCGCGGGTCTTCGGAGGTCGCCCAGCAGCTCGATGTGGAGGGCGAGTTGGAGCCCATCCTGGGCAACTTGGAGGGCGCCCTGGCGGGGTTGCACGAGAAGAGGAGGGACTGTGAGGGCGTCGCCCTGCTTGGAGACCACGAGTGAGGTCAACCAGAAGAGTTTTGTGGCCTTGGGCGTCAATCCTTCGGGAATGGTGGAAGGGGCCGGGTTCGTTCTCGCCGTCGTGGAGCACCTCGAGCGGGCTGGCATCGGCCCCAAGTACGAGGCCGAGGTAAAACTCATGAAGAAGCACTTCGTGAAAGCCCTCATGACATCGCATCTGGCTTGTGTGGACAACGACCCGGCGACGGGCGACTGGTGCGACAGACGCAGCTCCATTGTGTCCATCGTCTTCCCGGCTGAGCCTTTGTGGGCCCGCGTGGTTTGCGAGACGGAGTGGGTGGGCGTGGAGGAGGAGCTGCGCCAGCTCCCGCGGCGCTGCTACGACCTGGCCCAGCAGCTCTTCGCGCTGGCCTGCGTAGAGGTGGCCGAGGGGGACACGGGTGTTCTAATCGATACCTCCATGGGGGCATTGCTCGCCGTCAACCCGATCACGAAGCAGGCCACTTCGCAGGATAAGAAGCGGTTAATTCAGGCCCGGAAGGCCATGGGCAAATATCCCGTCGACGTGCGCGAGCCCATGGGGAAAACGCATCAGTACCGCCGCGAAGGAGTCGAGGCCCTGGGCTCGAGCATCTCGGGCGAGTGGAACGTGAAGGTGGACGCCGTGAAGAAGACCATCGGGGTGGAGACCGGGGTTTTGATGACTTTGCTCTGCGAGAAGGACCTGGCGCCGTCGGGCGCGACCTACCCAAGGGCGACTGTCGCCGAGGATGCCGTGGCAGAGTCCAAGATGGCGAGGGAAACGCGCGCGAAATACTTTGCCGACGTGGGCAACCCCGCGGCCCAGCAGATCTCCGACGTGTTCGAGGACCACGGCGCGTTCTTGAAGACGCTCAACAAAACGAATGACAGGGTGGGGCAACTTTTCCTGGGGCGCGTCATGGGGGGGCCGGCCGAGAAGCGGTTCAAGGGGGGCATCCTCGCGTGCTTCCGCGTCGGCAAGGAGATCAGTCTTGCCGGAGTCCGTGTCGGCATTGACGGCGCTTGGCAATTCCAAGTTGGCGTCGTGGTGCTGGTCGGCAGCCTTGAAGATTCAGCAGAACACCCTCGACTACGTCAAGGCGATGAATCAGGGCCGCCCCCCGAAGCTCGACTTTGGGGCGAACGCGGACATCGGGGCGAATGTCCGCGACGTTTTGGCTCAGTTCGGCGAGGCGCCGGGGGCTCCAGAAGGTTATCAGCCACCAGGAGCATTGCGCGGCAAAGAGGCCACCCTTGCCATGTGCGCCGACGTAAAGTCCAAGGTGGACAAGAAGGAGCAGGTGAACCTGCAGGCGCTGGAACCTCTGCTGGTGTACGGGTGGCTGCTCGGCACGGAGGAGGCGTCGAACATAGGGGGGTGGAGTCAGAATGTGTGCCCCCAGGGCTTGGCCAAGAGTGCGCGGGCTTCTGGCTCCAAAAGCTCTGATGCGCAGGCGGACTCGAAGAAGTGCGTGGCGAACTTGTTCAAGAAGTGGTAGTGGGCGCGAGCCGTCTGCCGAGCCTCGTCGTGCGTGCCTGATGCCTTGTCGCTGGCCAGTTTGCTGGGCTGGGCGTCGGGCTCCGTCGGGCCCCGTTGGCCGCCGTCGGATTCTGTCCGGCGGTGCGACGGCGTTGTTTTCGAGCAGTGCCGCTTTTGTTCGGAAGCCGCGCGCGCGGGCAAGCGGCCCGCGGGTGCGTGGTAAAGCGCGGCCCCGCCAGTCACGAGAGAAGAACGCAATCCAACGCATTCCAGACTGTGCACTGCCCAGCTTGCCCAGAAAAAGAGAATTTGACTGCACCGCCCACCATCGCCATCGTCGTCCTAGGCATCATCATGGTCCGCATTATTACGAGCATCGCCCTCGTGAGCGTGGGGGGTTCTCGTGGTTTTGTGAGAGCGCTGGCCACCGGCGGTGTCCGTCGGGATGCGCCGGGCTGGTCGTCGCTGTGCTCTGAGAGCCCCGGGAGAGAAGAGTGGTGGAAGAGAGGGTCGGGGGGGTCTGGGCGGGGGGCGGGAAGAGGGAGTTCAGGAGGGGAGTTTAGGAACACGAAGACGAGGATCTGTAGCGAAACGGGAGGAGCACGCGGACGAAGCACCGAATATGTGGATGGTTGAGGGGGGCCCCCTGCAGGCTCAGGGTGCTTCTACCAGCGACCATTTTGGAACCGTCCGTCGGTCTCCGTCGGCCCCCGTCGGGCTCCGCCGGGCACTTTGGGGCCGCCGTCGGGGCGCCTCTCTTCCGTTCGAATTCCCCCCTCTCGTCAGTTATCGTCTTTGTTTGCTTCTCGCCTCTTCGTTTATCCCCCCCCCTCCTGGTCAGTTGTGTCCGCGTCCCCCGCCGCCCTCCCTTCCTCTAGCCCTTCCCACCCTCCTCTCCGCCCTCGGCCGTTCTCGCCGCGAGTGCTGGCAATCTTGGGATGATGTCGTTCTCCGTCGGGTTGCGTCGGGCGCCGTTGTGCCCTCGGGCGACTGCCGCGATTTGTACAGCCCCCCCCCCGCGGTCCGTTGTAGTCGTCGGGTTCCGTCGGGCTCCGTCGGGCTCCGTCGTGCTGTCCTCCTACGTCCCCCCTGGTGCTGTCCGTTGGCTTTTGTTTGTATGGCGTGCCCTGCTTAGCCGAGAGGCCGTAACATGTGAAACATGATCGCCCTTGGGTCAGGAAAGCCGTAGTATGCGACGCGCGTCGCCCGAGCTCCCAGAGAGGCCTCGACTGGAACACAACCTTCGAGAGAGCGCGCCCGCGGGGCCCGAGCAAAGGGGAGGGGGGGCTAGGCTTAAGCTCCCCCCCCCTCCCCCCCCCCTCCCTTGAGCCGCCCTTGTTGGAAGCGCCTTCCCCCTCCCATTTTTTTTTTGCAAGGGGGGGGGGGGCTTGCCGCTACCCCCCCCCCTTGGGCACTTCCCGGAAGCTACCCCCCCCCCCCCCCCTTTCCAAAGGGGGGGGTGCTTAAGCTACCCCCCCCTCCCTTGGCGCTGCCCTGCTGGAAGCTACCCCCCCCCCCCCCCCCCCCCTTTCGTGCAAAGGGGGGGGGGGGGGCTTGGAAGCTACCCACCCCCCCCCCCCTTTGGCCGCCCCGGAAGCTACCCCCCCCTACCCCCGGGGGGGTGCTTAAGCTACCCCCCCCCCTCCCTTGGAGCCGCCTGCTGGAAGCTCCCCCCCCCTCCCCCCCTTTGTGCCAAAGGGGGGGGGGCTTGGAAGGCCCCCCCCCCTTCCCCCTTTGGCCGCCCAGCCCCCGGAGCCTCCGCCCTCCCTTTCGCCGACGATCCAAAATGAACAATCCACGATCGAGGATGGACGATCGACGATCAACGATCGACGATCGAAAATCCCAATCGAATCGCTTGCAATCGATTGCACTCCATTCCACTGCAATCCCCCTCCCCACCTCCCTCCGCTCCCTCCCCTCCCTCCACACCCTTCGTTCCATCTACTCCCTCCACTCCCTCTCCTCCCCTCCCTCCCTTCCGTCCTGTCCCTCCCCTGCAATCCAATCGATTGAATCGATTGCAATTCAACCAATTGCAATCCAATCGATTGCAATCCAATCGATTGCAGTCGAATCGTTTGCAATCCAATGGGTTACAATCGATTGCAACGCAAGTGTATCATTCAATTCGTTCCGTGCCAACGCCCGGGAACGAAAAATTGCCCTGGCGACGTACCCAACCCCTGCGCAAACGCGGGGCGGAAATAGTTTAGGACACTTCATAAGGGGGGCGATGTTGGAGCGAGGGTTACATATGTCTGCAGACGGAATTCGGGAGACTCGCAGGAAACTGGCTTCAGGACAAGGACTAGATAAAACTGATTAGTTGCAATCCCTGGGCAACCCTGGCCACTTCGAAAGCGGGGATTTCAGATCGCAACCCCCCATGGATGGCGAGGTCTAGTTTGGGTCCGCGCGTGGCGTCGCTGTGCTGGGCCCCCCAGCAGGCCTCGAAAGTGGCGACAGTTTCACAGATCGCAGCCCCCCAGGGATGACGAGGTTTAATTTTCGTCCGCGCGCGGCGTCACTGTGCTGGGCCCCCCAGCAGGCCTCGAAAATGGCGACAGTTTCACAAATCGCAGCCCCCCAGGGATGGCGAGGTCTAATTTGGGTCCGCCCGTGGCGTCACTGTGCTGGCCCCCCCAGCAGGCCTCGAAAGTGGCGACAGTTTCACAGATCGCAGCTCCCCAGGGGTGGCGAGGTGTAATTTGGGCCCGCCCGTGGCGTCACTGTGCTGGCCCCCCCAGCAGGCCTCGAAGGTGGCGACAATTTCACAGATCGCAGCCCCCCAGGGATGGCGAGGTGTAATTTGGGCCCGCCCGTGGCGATTTGTGCTGGTGCCCCCCAGCAGGCCTCGAAAATGGCGACAGTTTCACAGATCGCAGCCCCCCCCCCCCCCCCAGGGATGGCGAGGTCTAATTTGGGTTCGCCCGTGGCGTCACTGTGCTGGGCCCCCCAGCAGGCCTCGAAAGTGGCGACAGTTTCACAGATCGCAGCCCCCCAGGGATGGCGAGGTCTAATTTGGGTCCGCCCGTGGCGTCACTGTGCTGGGCCCCCCAGCAAGCCTCGAAAGTGGCGACAGTTTCACAGATCGCAGCCCCCCGCAAGCAAGACAGGAGGAGGCAAGAGGGAGACGGGACGGGAAGGAGGAAGTGGAGACCACACTGCTCTATTCAAAACGAATACCCAACCAAGGAGGGTTGGGAAAAATACTATCCCCCCCGAAAGTTGCACGAAGTGTAATTCGGAAAACGCCAGCCCGTCGGGTTTGGCAGTGTTCGTGTAAGACGGCGGCCAGCTGGGGGAGGAGGAGGCGGAGGATGGGGGAGGAGGAGGAGGAGGAGGAGGAGGAGGAGGAGGAGGAGGAGGAGGAGGAGGAGGAGGAGGAGGAGGAGGAGGAGGAGGAGGAGGAGGAGATGGGGAAACGGAGTGAGAGGATCACGAGGAGGAGGGAGGAGGAGGAGGGAGGAGGAGGAAGGGAGGATGATGATGATGGATGATGAGGAGGAGGAGAAGAGGAGGAGGGAGGGAAAGTGAGGAGGAGGAGGAGGAGGGAGGAGGAGAAAACCGAGGAGGAGGAGGAGGAGGAGGAGGAGGAGTACCGGAACGAAAGGACCCCGGGGGAGTACGATGATGATGATGATGATGATGATGATTCTGATGATGATGATGATGATGATGATGATGATGATGATGATGATGATGATGATGATGATGACGATGATGACTATGAGGAGGATGAGGAGGACGAGGAGGAGGAGGAGGCAAAAGGAAGAAGAGGAGGAGGGAGAGGGCCAGGAATAAATGGAAACGAAAGGGAGGGCGATGGCTCCGGGAGCTGGGCGGCCAAAGGGGGGAAGGGGGGGGGGGCTTCAAGCCCCCCCACTCCCCTTTTGCACCAAAGGAGGGAGGGGGGGGGGCTTCCAAAGCCCCCCCCCTTTCAAAGGGGGTGGGTGGCTCACCCCAGCTCCATTCAAAGGAGGGAGGGGGGGGGTAGCTTGGAAGCCCCCCCCATCCTTTTCGGGCCACAAAAAGAGGGGGAGGGGGGGGTAGCTTCCGAAGCCCCCCCCCTTTCAAAGGGGGGGGGGGTGGGCGCACCCTGGTCAATTAACGGGAGGTGAGGGGGGGGTAGCTTGGAAGCCCCCCCCATTCCCTTTCCGCACCACCCTGAAAAGGGGGGGGAGGGGGGGGGGGGCTTCCGAAGCCCCCCCACCTTTAGCAAGGAAGGGGGGAGGGGGGTAGCTTCAAGCTGGGACCCCCCTTTTAGTCTATCGGCCCCCACGCGCGTGCTCTATCCTACCTACCTACCTACCTACCTACCTACATACATACATGCATACATACATACATGCATGACTTGCACACATACATACATGCATGTATGCATGCATGCATACATGCATACATGCACACATACACACAAACACACACATACACACATTCGTACATACATGCGTACATACATACATGCATGCATACATACATCCATGCATAACTACATACATAACTGCCTGTCTGTCTGCATGCATGTATGCATACATGCATACAAACGCACGTGCATGCATGCATCGATACATGCATGCATGCATGCATGCAACATTCATACTCACCTACCTACCTACCTACCTACCTACCTACCTACCTACCTACTTACAGGCATACATGCATACATGCATGCATGCATGCACATATATACATACATGCATGCATACATACATGCATGCACGCATACCTATACGCATACATACATACATGCAGACATGCAGGCACGCAGGCATGCAGACATGCATACATGCATGCATATATGCATGCCCTCGTACATACATACATGCATACGTACACACACGCACGCACATACACGCATACATGAACACATGCATGCACGCAGGCACGCATGTGCACACGCACATACATAGTTGCACACCTGTATATACGCATGCATACACACGTGCATGCATGCGTACATACATGCTTACGTACATACAGACACACATACATACATGCATACATCAATCCATACACACGTGCACACATAACTATATGCATGCATGCGTGCATGCATGCATGTATACATGAGTGCATGCATACATACATACATGCATATACACAGACTTACATACATACGTGCAACCACTCATACATACATACATGCATGTATGCATGCATGCATACATCCGTACATGCGTACATACATGCATACCTGCATGCATGCATGCATACATACGTGCATGCATACGTACATACATACTTACGTACATACAGTCATACATGCATACCTGCATGCGTGCATGCATACATGCACGCATACATTCGTGCGTACGTGCATACACATATACATACATACAGGCATACATATACGCACACAGGCCTACATGCATACAACTATACATACATGCATACATACATGCATACATACATGCATACATACATACATGCATACAAACATACATGCATGCATGCATGCATACATACACACATACACACATACACACATACATACGTGCATGCATACACATAGCAAGACAACGCCAAGGGCGCATTCAACGCCAACCAATCCCCTCTCGCTCCTTTCCTCCACTCCTTCGCTCCCCCGGTCTCCCCAACTCCGCTCCCACTTCTCCCCTCCTCTCCTCCCCCCTCCTATGCAACTCCTCCCCGCGGCCCCTAAAAGCCCCTGCAGTCCGTGAGGCAGGTTAGCGCCTGCTCCTTGCTGATCCACTTGAGTTCTTGCGCCACGCCGTTGTGAATCACCCTCCACTGCCCTCCGCTTTGACTGGGGGGGAGGTACAGAGGAGAGAAGGGAGCAGGGGGGAGCAGAGAGGGACGAGGGGGGAAGAGGGAGGTTGGAGGGAGCGGAAGGAGACGACGGAGTAAAGAAGACGAGGTGAGGAGGAGAGGGGAGGAGAGGAGTGGAGAATGGGGAGGAGGGAAGGATGGGGAGGGAAAGAAGGGAAGAGCTAAGGGATCAGAAGACTTGAAATCTCGACCTCACGTGGCGTGGCCACAACAACGAAATCGATGTTGCCTGATAAATAGAAGCGCATCTGATTCTCAATACGAGGAAGGGAACATACTAAGGTATCAACGACGAGAAACATTCAGTACGCACCTTCTTGTTCGAATCCCACCAGCCCTTGAGGGCGTGAGTGGTGCAGAGCGCTTCATCTTCCAACCCCCCTTCTTCCCCTTCGGGGAGGAGTTTACCCCTCCCCCTCCCCCCTCCCTTGGACCTGGACGGGGGGTGTCGCGACCGATTGGAGCGTCCACGAAGGCATCGGCTGGAAGGCACAGGCCATTGATTTTGCGTAGGTGTTGGTTCAATTTTGGCTTCCTGGGGAGGCGACGCTGATATGGCACCCCCCTTCTTTGATCGAACTCTTCGAAGGTTGCCCCAAGATAGCCCCCAAGGCTCCCAAGTGTGCTCCAAGAGGGTCCCAAGAGGC
>CAUYUJ010009352.1:25000-30000 GCA_963575745.1 Prorocentrum cordatum | reverse complement strand
CTCATTGAGTAGGTCTGGGTATCCTTTCTTGCCAGCTTGGCGGTCTTGGAATCTCGAATCTGCGCATGTTCGACTTGGTCTTATATAACTCGATTCCTGGAACATCTTTGGGAGCTGGGTCATATCCGAGGAGCCGCATGGCTGCACATGAATCTGCACTGTTCACTGTTACAATGCGGCCAATCAATTGTTTCATCCCCTGCTCTTCCTCACTAACTTTCCTCTGGTGCTGCTCCTGTTTGACGGTCCTTTGCGTGCGACCGTGGTCACGACGACGGTCCGCTGGAACACCTTGGGGAATGACACGCTGAGCCTAATGTCGGACGCATATGCAATTCCACAGATGCGTTTCGGCATACCGCACGGGCAAACCCACCTCTGCATAGATCTTCCGCCTCTTATTTTTATTCTGAAGAGGGAGAGTTCGTGGTGAGCTTCAACAGCAAGGAATCGAGTTTGGGAGGCTGCAAGCAGCACGCGGGTACGGTGCGCACGAGACGCCTGCGCCGGTGCCAACGAGGTTCTTCGGTGGCCGTGCTGAGGTAAATTTCGGGGGCGCAGCCGGCAAAGCGGAGCACGGCACCCTCCGGCTAAGCGCTTCTCTTGCTCCTCCACCTCCTCGGTCAGTCGATCGGTCGGTCGGTTGGTCAGCGGGTGGAGAGGTCACGAATCTCCAGCAAAGAGTGGGACAAGGGAGCACAGGATGGCGATGGTGGCATAACACCTCCTCCTCCTCCTCCTCCTCATCCTTGTCCTCCTCCTCCTCCTCCTCCTCCCCATTCTCGTGCTTCTCCTCCTTCCCCCAACTCATCCAGGCGCGCATCTTGGAGTTCACCCAGCACAAGTGCTCCAGCAACGTTGTAGACAAGTGCTTTGAGGAGGGCGCCACCAAGGGGGGGCACGCCTGACGACGACGATGACCTCGGCGACGACGTCGACGACGAAGACGAACATGTCGACGACGATGGCGACGACGACACTGGCGATGGCAACGACGACGACGGCGGCAACGACGACGGCGACGACGACGACGACGACGGCGACGACCCCGACGGCGGCGGCGACGACAACGACCAGCGCCTCCCGAGGTGGCCACCATCGGGGAGCACGCCCTGGCCCTGGAGGAGGAGCACGCCTCTCGCTCGTCGTCGCCGTGGTGCTTGCCGCCGCCGCTGCCAGAGCTCGAGAGCCGAGCGTGGAGGACGGATTTTTTCAGTTGAACGTTTCCGGAGGCCTCCGGGCACATCCTGAGGCCTCCCGGGTCTTGCGGAGACCTGTCGTCGTGGCCGCCGCGGTCCAGATGTCGTCGTCTCGCCGTCTCGTCGTTTCGTCGTCTAGCCGTCGTCTTGTCGTCGCCGTCTCGTCGCGGTTTTCGTCTCCCGTCGTCGTCTTCGTCGTCGTCGTCGTCGTCGTCGTCGTCGTGTCGTCGTCGTCGTCGTCGTCGTCGTCGTCGTCGTCGTCGTCGTCGTCGTCGTCGTCGTCTCGTCGTCGTTGTCGCCGGCGTCGTCGTCGTCGTCGTCGTTGTCGTCGTCTCGTCGCCGCCGTCGTCGACGTCGTCGCCGCCACCGTCGTCGTCCTCGTGCGTTGTTGTCGTCTCGTCGTCCTCGTCGGTGCGTCGACGAACTCGCAACGACGATTAGGAGCGCGCTTCGCTGACGCGCATCGTGCTCGGCGAGGAGGGCGACGAGAACCCGCCCATCAAGAGCATGATGTTTGACAGGCCCGCCGTCACCTTAGGACCTCCCTCGTGTTCTGGCGGAGTGGTGAATTCCTGGTTCGCTCCCAGGGGCGCGAGAACAAGCACGCTTCGCGCGTCGCGGCCTCGGCCGAAGAGCTGCCCTTCTCCAAGGTGGCCTCGCGAGGGCCCGAAGATAACCCTGCGGCGCGCATCGTGGGGCGCGACGCGCGAAGTGAGGTGGCCTGGAAGTCAGGATCGCCGTTTTTGCTCCAGGCCGCCGAGATGGGCACCGTGTAGATGGGGCCGGAAGTTTCTCTGCAGCCTGGTATTATCCATCCCGTGCCACTGGTGCATCGCCGGTGCATGAATCGGCGATGCGGGCGAGGTCCTTCGACCCCGTCTGCCCCAGCCCCATTTGGCGGGCTCTGGGATCCCGACAGGTCCGCCGCCGTCGTTCATCGGGCTGCAAAACTAGCAGATTTGATTTAAATGCGAAACGGCTCGGCCATCCTTGGGTGCACGAGTGAAACATCAGAGCATGTTGCCGTCTTTTGGGCTTTGCTGCTGGATCCAGCGGCAACCTCGTGATTGCTTGAGAACGCATGGCATTCAAACCAGGGTGCAGAGTTCGTGAGACTTCTTCGCACGATCTGAACTTGGAGGAGTGTGATTCGTATCGCCGATCCTTCTTCTGTGAACCCCATGTCCTCTGAGAAGATCTCGCATAACGAATAACGATCGGAGCATGCACTTACCACATAAACCTCTTCACAGAGTCAGGCTGTCAACAGCATAGGAGCATCCCTTGATAACATCATGTACCTGGAGTCCCTGGAAAGCCAATCCGACGGAGGCGGTTGGCTTGGGGTCGATGTGCACTTGCCTGATGCACTTACGTAAATCCGCCAGCGTGGCAGGATCCGAACCTGGAGCCCCCATTGCCTATTCTCTCTCCCTCTCTCTCTCTCTCTCCCTCTCTCCGTGTCGATCTGACAGGTGGATGGGGCAACAGCAGAGCAACTGCTTGAAAACAACAGCTCGTAGTGCTGTTAGTTTATCTGGTCGCCTGGGGCAATGAAACCGCCACTCGCTTTGCGACTGTTTCGGGCTGCTATTCCTGTGGCGCCCGCTTGCGCCGTCATTCGCCCGAGCAGATCTCCGATGCACCACGTCCCTCGCTCAAAGTTCACGTCTTGCAATACTTTCGAGGCGCTGGCCATGCAAACGTTTTTTTTTTTTTGTTTTTGTTTTTTTTGTTGTTTTCATATGTGTTTCTTTGTTTGTTTTTTTGATGTTTGCATGTTGCTTGACAGAATTTGGGCTCCGCGGCGTACCGCAGCTTGGCCGCTCTTCGGATGATGGGCACAGGGGCATGATGCGGAGACCACGCGGTCCCCATCAGATCACCCGAGTGATTCTGTGTCAGGCGGGTGGCCCTCGCTATCGTGCCGAGGATTTTTTGCGTCGCTCGGATCTCGCTACCACTGTTCGCTCATCTTGCGTCTGCTACTGCTGCTGCTCATTCTGCTGCTCCTCTTCCTCCTCCTTCTCACCTCCCCGTTCTTCACCTTAGGACTCCACCCCCCGATGATGAATCTCCCTCTTCTCCTCCTCGTCCTCCTCCTCCTCCTCCTCCTCCTCTCCGCGTCGTTCAGCCTGGGACTACTGCTACTGGCCGCCCCTCCTCCACCTCCTCCTCCTCCTCCTCCTCCTCCTGTTCCTCCTCATCTCGTTTCGCCGTCTTTCAGCCTGCGACTACTCCTGCTGCTGCTACTCTCCCTCCTTTCCACGAGGTCTGGCGTGGTGTCCTTTTTCTCAACACGTGGGTCTTTGGACTTCTCGGCCCACTTCCCAGGGCCGATGTTTCGTTCCGGGTCGTCTTCTTTTTCGCATCAGGTCTCGAAGTGGGCTTCTCGGTGTTGAAATGGAAATCACGCGGGTCTTCACATTGATTTGTCGTCCCTCCTCATCTTCCTCTTTTTAGCACCAGGTCTCGAAGTTGGCCTGTGGGTGCCGAAATCATGGAAGACACATACGTCTTTGCATTGATTCTATAGGCTTACGCCACATCCGCCGACCCCTATATAAACTATTACGCCTGCAGGACTGCATTTCACGAGGCTTGTCCGAATCATGACACGGAGCTCGACATCGTTCCTGTTGCTTCGTTGCTGTTATCGTACCTCTTGGTGCTCTTTTGTGGCCTTGTGGTGGCATCTTGGCTTGTCTGCAGGCCCTATCCGGCCGCCTCGAGGCATCTTGGGCCAAGTTTTGGGGCCTCTTGTCGGGAGACTCTCCATGGGGGGGATCCCATGGGGGGGCAGGAGGGGATCCCCCCCATGGGATCCCCTCCTGCCCCCCCACGGGATCCCCAGGGGATCCTATGGGATCCCCTTCCTGGGATCCTATCCCCCATGGGATCCCCCCCCATGAAGAGTCTCCCGATCTTGGGGGCTTCCTGGGGGCTTCTTGGAGGCCTTTGAGGTTCTCTTGGGGGTCCCTCCGGGCCTCTTGGCTCGAACGGGTGCCCTCTGGACTCCCTCTTGGAGCCGTCTGGGGGCCCTCTTGGGCTGTCTTGGGGGCTTCGTGGGCTGCTTTTGGGCCCTCTTCGGCCCCTCGTGGGGACCCCTTCGGCCGTCCGGGGGCGATATTGAAGGTTTCTTTGCCCGTCTTGGACGCTGTGGATGCCGTAGAGGCGAGTCTTCGAAAAATGATGTTTTTCCAAGGGGATGGGACGATTCATGTTTCTTGGGATTCTCTTTGGACGCATCTTGGGGGCCTTTTGGGGCGTCCTAGCAGCTTCGGAGGCCGTCTGGAGGCCAACTTGGGCGTCAAGGAGCGATATTTCGGCGACTCGTGGCCCTCTGGGAGCGTTTTGGTGCCTTCTTGGCCCGTTTTGGAGCCCTCCGTTCCCCCATGACGCGTTCACAACGATGCCCAGGCGAGTTGCGCTGATCAGGGTTGTGGGGCCTCTTGGGGCCTCCTGGGGGCCGCTTGGGAGCTTCTTGGGGATCGTCTTAGGAGTCTCTTGGGGCCGCTTGGGCGCCTCTTGAGGCCATCTTGGGGCCCTCTTGAGGCTCTCTTGGGGGCCTTGGAGGTCTTCTTGAGAACATCTTGGAGGATATACCGATCAAAGAGGGTGGGGTGGGTTCCAATTAGCGCCCCCTGGACCACACTGCAGCATCTTGAAGGCCATCTCAAAGAGTCAGGGGCCACCTTGGAGCCCCCATCGGCCAACAGCCTCCGCGGGATACCCCGAAAAGCCATCCGCTTTCAAAACTCTTGTGTGTGTGTGTGCGTTTCAATGTTTTTGCTGATCAGA
>CAUYUJ010009352.1:15000-17500 GCA_963575745.1 Prorocentrum cordatum | reverse complement strand
AGGAGGAGGAGGAGGAGGAGGAGGAGGAGGAGGAGGAGGAGGAGGAGGAGGAGGAGGGGAGGAGGAGGAGGTGCAGGAGAGGGGGAGGAGGAGGAGGTGCAGGAGGAGGTGCAGGAGGTGCAGGAGGAGGAGGAGGTGCAAGAGGAGGAGGAGGTCGGGCAAAAAAAGTGCCGTCGGCTCCGCGCAGGGCGTCCCGACCGGGGGGCATCTCGCCTCCGAGGGAGGGGCGGGCTGACGAACCAACAACACACACCCATACCCATAGGGGGATCGGAGAGGGCTATGGGTGCGTGTTGTCGGATGGGGGTCCCCGCTCGAACGGGGGCGTTCCCCAGGGTCCGACAGTCCGCACCCATACCCATAGCCAGTCCTCCTCCCAACGACCCCTCTATGGGTATGGGTGTGTGTTGTTCGTTCGTCACGGGTTGCCGAGGGGGGAGCGGGTGCAGGGGGAGGAGGAGGAGGACCGGAGGAAGCGGAGGAGGAGGAGGAGGAGGATAAACACCAGGATGACGACGACGATAAGGATGGATGAGAGTGGTAAAGAGGATGAGGATGGGGATGAGGACGAGGATGAGGATGAGTAGGATGCATCCGATTATGGTGAGGACGACGATGTCGATGATGGCGATGATGATGTTGATGGTGATGACGATGATGACGACGATGATGATGGTGATGATGTCGATGACGTTGATGATGATGATGACGATGCTGATGATGCTGATGGCCGTGCTGCTGTTATCATGAGGATGATTATGAGGATGATGATGCTGTTGATGATGGCGATGCTGCTGCTGCTGATGATGATGCTAATGATGATGGTGGTGACGTGGATGATGATGATGGTGATGATGATGAGGAGGAGGAGGAGGATGATAATGACGATGCTGGTGATGATGGCGATGATATGATGATGCAGATGATGATTCTGTGGACGATGATGATGATGATGATGATGGTGATGATGATGCTGATGATGACGACGATGCCGATGCTGACGATGATGACGATGACGATGATGTCGATGACGATGATGGTGATGAGGATTGTAATAATGAGTAGTATGATGATGCTGTTGATGATGCTGATGCTGATGATGGTTCTGCTGATAATGATGCGGATGATTCTGATGACGGTGATGATCATGATGATGATGATGATGATGATGATGATGATGATGATGATTATGATTATGATGATGATGGTGATGATGATGGTGATGCTGATGCTGATGGTGATGGTGATGGTGATGATGGTGATGATGATGATGATGATGATGATGATGATGCTGGTGGTGGTGGTTTTGCTGCTGCTGAGGATGAGGGGAAGGAGGAGGATGAGGAGGAGGGGAGGAGGAGGAGGAGGAGGAGGAGGAGGACGGCCAATGTAGATCCAAGTCGCACCAACGAGGTTGCAATACTCCCTCCCTCTAAGTCCCCCCTTCACGTGTCCCTACCAGATTTTTTTTTGCAGGAAGTGCCCGATTTGAAGTCAACCGTCAGAAAACCCGCAATCGTGCCAAGATGCCGTTCCTGGGATTTCACCGTCACGAATCAAGGTGACGGTTGCGTCCCGACATTTCGACATCAAACCAGAACACCATTCTTGAGATTCTACCATGCGAATCCTTGAAATGTTTGCACACCTTCAAGACGAGACGACGAATGTGCGCGGCGCTAAGGCGAGAGGAACATTGAAAACGGCCCGCCCCCATCCGTGAAACTGCTGCAAACCTTTCAGGCCAATGTACGCGGCGCTAAGGCGATAACCACTTTTTGACAACGAGCCGCCCTTCATCCGTGAACCTGTTGCAAGCTTTTAAGGAGGATGTGCGCGGCGCTGAGGCGATAACAAGTTTTGAAAAGGACCCGCCCTCCATCCGTGAACCTGTTGCAACTCATCCAAACACATGTGCGTAGCGCTGATGCGAGAGCCACGTCTTGAACACTACCACCCATCCATCCGGGACGCTGTTGCACATGTCGAGGCTTCAGGACTAGAAGCGGTGAGGATGTCTCGGGCGAAGCGCCCGGCCCGCCCTACCGACATGTGTGGGCGGTGCTGCAGGGACGGTTTCTTTATATGGACAAGGGATTGCGGAGGAGAAGGAGGAAGAGGAAGGGGGAGGAGGATAATCTTAGGAGGACGAACAAGACCGGATGACGAGGAGGATCAGAGGAGGAGGAGGAGGAGAGGGATGAGGAGGAGGAGAAGGAGGAAGAGGAGGAGGAGGAGGAGGAGGAGGAGCAGGAGGAGGAGGAGGAGGAGGAGGAGGATGAGGTGGAGGAGCAGGAGCGGGAGCGGGAGCGGGAGCAGGAGGAGGAGGTGGAGGATGAGGAGGCGGAGGAGGAGGTGGCGGAGGAGGAGGACGACCAGTGTAAACCCAAGAGTCACAAACGACGTTGGAACAAACCCTCCCCCCAGGCTCCCTCTTCATAGGCTCGTACAACGGCTCTTTTCCACAGAGGGAACTGCCTCGTTGGAAGACAACCGTTTG
>CAUYUJ010009352.1:0-10000 GCA_963575745.1 Prorocentrum cordatum | reverse complement strand
GCTTGAACCGGCCCCCCCACAAAGTGGGGGTATTGCCCGCCTCCTATGAAAACCCTGGCACTGGTGAGAACGGAGTGTCCCCAGTCTTAAATGATTGTTGTTGTTGTTGTTGTTGTTGTTGTTGTTGTTGCTCTTTCTTGCCTGGAGACTAATTTTTGTTGATCCGCCCCACCGGTGCATACGGTTTTTCTCAATCAATGTGCGCCCCTCGACGCTCGCACCCTGCTTTCTTGTCAGGGAAAGTCTTGACGCTCAAGCTGTGCCCCTGGCCCCCTGCATTACAACAACAACGGCTCCCGCCTGAGATTTCTTCCAAATTTACTCAGGACCCCCGTTCCCGCTTGAAAATTCCTCACAGTTTACTCAGGATCGGTGCTCCCGCCTTTGACTTCCATGCAATTTCGTCAGGACCCTCGCTCCCATCTGAGACTTCCTCACAATTTACTCAGGAACGGCGCTCCCGCTTGAGACTTCCTCGCAATTGAGTCAAGACTTCCTCGCAATTCAATCAAGACACCCGCTCCCGCCAGAGAACCCTTCACATTTTACTCAGGAATTGCGCTCTCGCCTGTGACTTCCATGCAATTTATTCAGAAATCGCGCCTTCGACGCTCAGGAAACACGCTGCGCCAAGGACGCCGTCACAATTTACTTAGGAATCGCGCTCTCGCCATACTCAGGCATCCCGCTTGAATGTCCCACCCGCCCGACCCGCCCGTCAGGGGATCGCCCGCCCGTCGTGGGCTCCCGCCCGAGACTTCCTTCAGGAACGGCGCTTTCGCCTAGGACTTCCTCGAACGTTCACGCTCTTACCTTCCTGCTTCTTCTCCCTCTCCCTCCTCCCTCTTCCCTCCTCTCTTGCCTTCTCTCTCCTTCCTTTCTTCTCTCATCCTTATGCCTCTCTGCCCTATCCCCTCGCCCTCATCTCCCTCCTCCCTTCTCCCTCCCCTCTCCTGCCTCCTCCCTCTTTTTTCCCAACCATCCTGTGGTGTTGGGTCCTCGTTTTGAAGAGACGGCGCCCCGCGTTCCTCACCTCCTCCTCCTCCCCCCCCCCTCCCTCCTCCCATCATCATCATCATCATCATCATCATCATCATCAGCAGCAGCAGCAGCATCATCATCATCAGCATCATCAGCATCATCATCAGCATCAACATCATCATCATCATCATCATCATCATCATCATCATCTTCATCATCATCATCATCATCAGCATCATCATCATCACCACCGATTTCGGCACACCCCTCACACGTTTCGTGGCCCCATAGGGAGCTCCACCGAAGGCCCCAGTGGCAGGGTCCGCATGCCCCCCACCCACCCATTTCGGCACACCCCTCACACGTTTCGTGGCCCCATAGGGAGCTCCACCGAAGGCCCCAGTGGCAGGGTCCGCATGCCTCCCCACCACCCATTTCGGCACACCCCTCACACGTTTCGTGGCCCCATAGGGAGCTCCACCGAAGGCCCCAGTGGCAGGGTCCGCATGCCTCCCCACCACCCATTTCGGCACACCCCTCACACGTTTCGTGGCCCCATAGGGAGCTCCACCGAAGGCCCCAGTGGCCCCAGGGTCCGCATGCCTCCCCACCACCCATTTCGGCACACCCCTCACACGTTTCGTGGCCCCATAGGGAGCTCCACCGAAGGCCCCAGTGGCAGGGTCCGCATGCCTCCCCACCACCCATTCGGCACACCCCTCACACGTTTCGTGGCCCCATAGGGAGCTCCACCGAAGGCCCCAGTGGCAGGGTCCGCATGCCTCCCCACCACCCATTTCGGCACACCCCTCACACGTTTCGTGGCCCCATAGGGAGCTCCACCGAAGGCCCCAGTGGCAGGGTCCGCATGCCTCCCCACCACCCATTTCGGCACACCCCTCACACGTTTCGTGGCCCCATAGGGAGCTCCACCGAAGGCCCCACGTTCGCATGCCTCCCCACCACCCATGTCGGCACACCGCTCACACGTTTCGTGGCCCCATAAAGGGGGCTCCACCGAAGGCCCCAGTGGCAGGGTCCGCATGCCTCCCCACCACCCATTTCGGCACACCCCTCACACGTTTCGTGGCCCCATAGGGGGCTCCACCGAAGGCCCCAGTGGCCTGGGTCGTATGCCTCCCCACCACTCATTTCGGCACATCCCTCACACGTTTCGTGGCCCCATGGGGATTTTTCCTTTGAAGGCCCCAGTGACTGGGTTCGCACGCGCCCCCACACCCATTTCGGCACACCCATCACACGTTTCGTGGCACCATAGGGAGCTCCACCGAAGGCCCCAGTGGCTGCGTTTGCATGCCGCCCCCACACCAATTTCGGCACACCCCTCACACGTTTCGTGGCCCCACAGGGAGCGCCACCGAAGGCCCCAGTGGCTGCGTTCGCATGCCGCCCCCACACCAACTTCGGTGCACCCCTCACACGTTTCGTGGCCCCATAAGGAGCTCCACCGAAGGCCCCAGTGGCAACGTTCGCATGCCGCCCCCACACCCATTTCGGCACACCCCTCAAACGGTTCGTGGCCCCATAGGGAGATCCACCGAAGACGGTACTCACACCAGCATTACTCACAATTGCATATGGTTGGGTCCTTCGCCAGGCTAATGTTTGTTTTCTCTCTCGCTCTCTCTCTCCCCCCTCTCTCTTCCACTACCTCTCTTATCTGCCTTTCTCGCTCTCTCTGCCTCTAATCAACCACCCCCCCAGTTCGCTCCTTCTCTCCTGGCGCTTTGCCTCTTCCTTCGTTCCTCCCCCTCCCTTCCTCCCGCTCTCCCTCGTTCTCCCCCTCCTCTTTTTGCAGGGCCCACACCAATTCCAATGGCGGGCACATGTACGCCCACGAAGGATTGTCCGCCCGTTCAGGTTTGCCCGCCTGTCTAAGCCGACGACGAGAACGACGACAACGACGAGGGAGGAGGGAAGACGACGACGACGACGACGGCGACGAAATAGGAGGGACGACGACGAGACGCCGACGACGGACGACGGCGACGACGGCGGAGGAGGAGGAAGGACGACCACGGCGACAACGACGACGGAAACGACGACGACGCCGAAGAGGACGACGACGACGACGACGAGGAATGACAGAGGACGACGACGGCGACGACGACGACGACGACGACGAGGGAGGAGGGAGGACGGCGACGACGACGACGACGTTGCAAGTGCGCGCGCGCACGCTTTTGTTGAAAATCCGTATTGCGAGACGCGGTTTTTGGTTGTTTAATGTTTTTTTTGCCATTCGATTTTGAATCTTTCCTCAACCGAGGGTTTTTAACGGATTTCGGCATTTGCGCGCGACGACGCGCGCGCGTGTACTTCGTCCCTGGTTTTTTCTGGAGGGTTCTCGCGACGGCACGCGCGCAAGGGCGTTCGGAAGATTTCGACATGCGCGCGCGAAACCCGTGTGGTAGTTGTTTTTGGTGGAAAGTTCAGAAACACTTCCGATGTTTTCGCAAGATTTCGCAAGAGCGCGCGCGAGTGAGCTTTTTTAGGACATCAGTGTTGCGAAAGTTGTTGCTCTTGTCGTTTTTGTGTTGGAAGTTCGATTTCGAAATCCTTCCAGCACCGAAGGTTTTTGAAGGATTTCGGCATGCGCGCGCGACGACGCGCGCGGGTGCACTTCGTCTTTGTTGTTGTTGTTGGTGATGATGTTGTTTTCCCAAGGGATTTCTGCAAACGTATGATGTTTGATAAACGAGTGTGCGCGCATAGTACTTGTGCAGCGGATGGAGGGGGGGGGATCGATACCGGTTTGGCTGGGATCATTTGAATTCACAGGTAGGATGGACATTGGGTCAGAACCCTATGTGTTTTGCATCGGTTCAAAGGGGATCTTTAAGCCCGGGGGTGGTGGTGGTGGTGGTGGTAGAACTTTTTTTTTGGACAGGAGAATCGATGTGGTGCAAGGCACCAGTGCTCGCAAGGAGTTGTCAACTCCATTGCTCGCGTAATCATCCCACCCGCCCACCTGCAACTTGGTTTGCAAATTCCATGCGGGGGCTATTTCGATGAGTGCTTGGCGTTGGCTGGTGCATCTCTGCGGCTACGCTAGCCCGCGCATGCTCGCGCGCGCAGCGGCCAGCTAGTGCGGCGCAACCGGCGCGGCCGCGGTGGCGCTGACCGCTGGGCACTTCCCAGCGGGCACTTCAGTGCGAGTCGGTGAGTTGGGCGGGCGCGGTCTCATCTTGACACCGGCAACGGTAGACACGATGATGAGAGTAGCAATGACGGTGGCGATGGTGGCGATGACGACGGTAAGGCCAATGACGGCGCTGATGTTGATCACGCCCGCCGATAACGATTGCGATGTTTTCGCGTCGGTGATGAAGGTTTTGGAAGGAGATTGGCATGCGCGCGCGGCCCGCATTGTATACTTTGTCAAGGATCGTGCCCCGCCAGCACGCGCGCAAGGGCGTTCGAATAAGTTCGACATGCGGCGATGACGATGCTGAAAAAAACGATGGTTTTTTCCATGAACTCGCAAGAACGCGCAGGATTTTTTGACGACTGATGTTGCAAAACCATCAGGGGACAAGTGATGCTGCAAACCGTCAGTTGCAACTGATATTCAGCAACTGTTTTTTTGTTTTCGGGGCACTCGTTTTTGGATGCCTGAGGTCATCGACCAATTTTAATGGATTTCGGCATGCGCGCGCGACGACGCGCGCGTGCGCACGTCGTCCCATGTTGCGGCGAAGAATTTGCGCGACAACGCGCGCGCAAAGACGTGCGACCGATTGCTACATGCGCGCGCGAGAGGCCCGCATGTATAATTATAGGAATCCGTTGAACACTTATGGTTTTGTTTTAAACGGGCAAACATGCGAGCGCAGGATCCTCCAACCATCCAGATGGTGTTGGGTCCTTGTTTTGAAGAGACGTTGCCCACCGTTCCTTCCTTGTTCCTCCTTCCTCCTTCCTCCATCGTCCTTCCTTATTTCCTCCTCCCCCTCCTCCCTCCTCCCATCTCTGCCTCTGCTTTCCGCGCGTCCTCGTCGTTGTCATCGTTATCATCATCATCATCGTCATCATCATCATCATCATCATCATCATCATCATCATCACCATGATCATCATCATCCGCGTTTCGTGGCCCCACAGGGAGCTCCACCGAAGGTCCAACTTCCACCGCCCGCACGCGTCCCCACCCACCCAATACAGCGTTTCGTCGCCCCCTGGGGAGCTCCACCGAAGATCCCAGTGTTACCGCCCGCATGCGTCCCCCCCACCCAATACATCGTTTCGTGGCCCCATATAGAGCTCCACCGAAGGCCCTAATGGAACCGCCCGCATGCGTCTCCCCCACCCAGTACATTATTTCGTGGCCCCATCGGGAACTCCATCGAAGGCTCTAGTGCTATCGCCCGCATGCGTCCACCCCCATCCAGTACAGCGTTTCGTCGCTCCATAGGGAGCTCCACCGAAGGTCCCACTGGTACCGCCCGCATGCGCCCCTCCACCCTGTACAGCGTTCCGAGGCCTCGTACGGAACTCCACCGACGGCCCCATCGCTACCGCCCGCATGCATCCCCCATCCAGTACGAACAGCGTTTCGTGGCCTCATATGGAGCTCAGCCGAAGATCCCAGCGTTACCGCCCGCATGCGTCCCCCACCCAGTACAGCGTTTCGTGGCCCCATAGGGAGCTCCACCGAGGTCCAGTGCGACCGTCCTCATGCATCCCCCCCACCCAGTACAGCGTTCCGTGGCCCCATAGGGAACCCGACCGACGGCCCCAATGCTACCGCCCGCATGCGCCCCCCCCGACCCACTACAGCGTTCCGTGGCCCCAAAAGGAGCTCCACCGATGGCCCCCGTGGTACCGCCCACATGCGCCCCCCCCCCACCCAAGTACAGCGCTTCGTGGCACCATAACGAGCTTCACCGAAAGTTTCAGTGCTACAGCCCGCATGCGTCCCCCCAGCCCAGTACAGCGTTTCGTGGCCCCATCGGGAGCTCCACCAGCGGCGCTGGGGGCACCGTCCCCCCCCACCCAGTACGGCGTTCCGTGGCCCTATGGGGAGCTCCACCAAAGGCCTCAGTGGCACTTTCCGCATGCGTCTCCCCCACCCAATACAGCGTTTCGTGGCCCCGTAGGGAGCTCCACTGACGGGCCCATTGCCCGTCCGCATGCGTCTCTCCCACCCAGTACAGCGTTTCGTGGCCCCATAGGGTGCTCCACCGACCGCGGTGGGGGCACCGTCCACGTGCGTCACCCCCACTCCATTTCGTGGTCCCGTAGGGAGTTCCACCGAAGGGCCAATTGCCCGTCCGCATGCGCCCACCCCACCCAGTACAGCGTTTCGTGGCCTCATAGGGTGCTCCACCGACGGCGCTGGGGGCACCGTCCACGTGCGTCACCAGCGCTCTGTTTCGTGGCCCCATAAGGAGCTCCACCGAAGGCCCCAGTGGCACACTGTCCATATGCGTCTCCCCCACCCAGAGGAGGAGAAGGAGGAGAGGGAGGACGAGGAGGCGGAGGAGGAGGCGGAGGAGGAGGAGGAGGCGGAGGTGGAGGAGGAAGAAGAGGAGGAGGAGAAGGAGGAGGAGGAGGAGAAGGAGGAGGAGGAGGAGGAGGAGAGATTGCATTGGACACGTCAACGGCAAGACTGGGCTTTCCATCACCCAAGGTTAGAGGGCCGACCCTGTACCGCCCAGCGGCTCACGGCTCCCGGCCACGAGGATGATGAGGATGAGGATGAGGATGAGGATGAGGATGAGGATGAGGATGATGATGATGATGATGATGATGATGATGATGATGATGATGATGATGATGATGATGATGATGATGATGCTGATGATGATGATGATGATGATGATGATGATGATGATGATGATGATGATGATGCTGATGATGATGATGATGATGATGATGATGATGATGATGATGACGATGCTGCTGATGATGATGAGGAGGAGGAGGAGGTCCAGTGAAAACCTACGTAAGAGTCATCAACGATGTTGGAATACACCCTCCCTCCAAGCTCCCTTTTCACAGGCCCCTACAACGGCTCGTTTCCATTGAGGGAGCTGCTTCCTTGGCAGACAACCGTTTGAAGATCCTGAAGCATGCCAAAACATTGTTTTCGGGGTTTTAACGCCACGTATCAACCTGACTGTTGCGTCTTGACGGTCCGGAATCGTGCCAGAACATCGCCCTTGCAACTTCAACACCGCGAACCAACGTACGTAACTGGTGCGTCTTCAGAATCCTGAGTCCTTTCAACACACGATCTCTGGTACGCTGATCATGGAAATATGTGGTACCCTTACAAATATTACAGACGAGTGTCGGCGCTAGGCCGAGAGCCACTTGTTGAAAAGGAACGGCCCTAAAGCTGTGATTTTCATGCATTTTTTGAAAACGAGTGTGCGCGGCGCTCAGGCGAGAGCCACATTTTGAAAACGACCCGCCGTCAATCCGCGAAGCCTTTGCAAGTTTTTGAACCGAATGTGCGCGGCGTTTAGGCGAGAGCCACATTTTGAAAACCACCCGCCCTCCATCTGTAAAGCTGTTGCTCTTAAGCTTCAAGCTCATTAATGATGAGGAAGTCTCAAGCGAAACGCCTGGACCGCCCTAAAACTGGCTTTGGGGTGGGACAGGGAGAAGTTATTGATAAGGAAAAGGACAGGAGGAGGAGGAGGTGGAGGAGGAGGAGGAGGAAGAAGAAGACGAAGACCAGGAGGAGGAGGAGTAGGAGGACGAGGAGGAGGAGGAGGAGGAGGAGGAGGAGGAGGAGGAGGAGAACGACGACGAAGAGGAGAAGGAGGGGGAGGATATCGAGGAGGACGGGGAGGAGGAGCAGGAGGAGGACCAGTATAAACCCGAGAGTCATCAACGATGTTGGAATTAACCCTCCCTCCAAGCTCCCTCTGCACAGGCCCCTACAACCGTTCATTTCCATTGAGGGAACTGCCTCGTTGGAAGACAACCGTTCGAAGATCCTGAAGCGTGCCAGAACATTGTTCTCGGGGTTTCAACACCATGTATCAACCTGACTGCTGCGTTTTAGCGATCCGGAATCGTGCCACAACGTTATTTGTCAGATTTCAACACCGCGAGCCAGCATTACTGTTGCACCCGCGTAATCCTGATTCCTTCCAACACACCATCTCTGGTGCGCTGATCATGGGAATCAATGGTACTCTTTGCAAATGTTTTAAAGGTATCTGCGCGGTGCTAGGGCGAGAGCCACTAGTTGAAAAGGAACCGCCCTCAAGCTGTGTTTTTCTGGCATTTTTTGAAAACGAATGTGCGCGGCGCTCAGGCGAGAGCCACACTTTGAAAAGGAACCGCCCTTTATCGGTGGAACTCTTGCATTTTTGAAATGAACTTGCGCGGCGCTAAGGCGAGAGCCACATTTAGAAAACGACCCGCCTTCAATCCGTGAAGCTCTTGCGCATGCTTAAAGCGAATTTGCGCGGCGCTAAGGCGAGAACCACACGTTGAAACGACCCGCCCTCAATCCGTGAAGTTCTGGCACATGTTTAACACGAATGTACGCGGCGCTATGGCGAGAGCCACATTTTGAGAACGACCCGCCCTCAATCCGTGAAACTCTTGCAAAGTTTGAAAACGAATGTGCGCGGCGCTAAGGCAAGAGCCACATTTTGAAAACCACCCGCCCTCCATCTGTGAAGCTGTTGGCACATTTTAAGCTTCAGAGTCATAATTTGTTGCCCGCCCTAAAAATTGGCCTCGGGGTGTGACAGGGAGGAATTAGATATAAGGAGAAGGAATGGAGGAGAAATGGGAGAACATTGAGGAGGACGAGGAAGAGGAGGAGGTCAGGCGATAGGGTCGGCACGGCTTCACGTTCGCGGCAAACTGCTCGTCGGACCATTGTCGACCAAGGGGCCGTCCTTCATCCCGCGATCCTGATTTGCAGCGCTGCCGAGCGCTTGCTTGGTGGCTGGCCAGACATGTTGCCGACCACAGTGGTCGGATTTGCAGTCACTTGCAGACCTCGTCCTTCGCGATCTTTAGAGGCTCCGCCTTCCAAGAGTGTTCGATCATTCGGGCCTGGGCGTCGGATCCCAGTGGGCATCGTGTCAGGCACCTCGAGTGACGGCGGGTGCTCCCGCAGTGCTGCCAGAGCTCTGCGCTCCGAGCTGGACTGATCGCTAGGCCGTGCCCTAATGTCCCTGAGGTGCTTGCTGAAGCACATCCTTCTCACTCCTTGCGGCGGGCGGGCAGAGGGACCACGGGCACGGCCCAGTGCTGATGGGCCTGTTTTCCACCACCACCACCATAAGTTGGAGGGGGGAAGGAGGAGGAGGAGGAGGAGGAGGAGGAGGAGGAGGAGGGGAGGAGGAGGAGGAGGGGAGGAGGAGGAGGCGGCGGAGGAGGAGGAGGAGGAGGGGCTGGGGAGGAGGAGGAGGAGGAGGAGGAGGAGGAGGAGGAGGAGGGAGGAGGAGGAGGGAGGAGAGGAGGAGGAGGAGGAAGGACCCCCTTCCCCTCAACTTATCGGTGGCGTCGGTGGAAGAACAGGCCCAACAAGGTGCGGCCCTCCCCAAAGAAGCAGAGGCATGTGTATTTTTTTGGTGCAGAGGCCAAAGGGCCAGGCGGTCGAGGGAGGGCCTCCCCAGAGTCTTCCCCCAGAAGGCTACAAGGGAAACGGCCCAGCCCCCAAAGCATCGAATAACTCCCCACGCCTTATCCTCCTCCCCACTCTCCTCCTCCTCCTCCCTCCTGGTTAGCCTCCTTCCTCCTCCTCCTTCTCCATCCCGCCTCCCTCCCCTTCTCCCTCCCTCCCCTCCTCCTTCTCCTGCCTATCTCTCTCCCCTCTTCTCCTTTCTCCCTCCCTCCTCTCCTCCTTCTCCTCCCTGTCTCCGTCCCCTCTTCTCCTCCCCCCCCCGTGGCGCGCGGCGATCTGCCCCTTCTCCGAGGGATGCCAGCGGCGCTGGCCGCCGAGGGGAGCCCGAGCCCGCGGAATCCCGCCCGCCCGAGCGAGGCGGCCCAGGCCCTGGAGTGCGACCGTGGTGGCGGCCCC
>CAUYUJ010009351.1:25695-34756 GCA_963575745.1 Prorocentrum cordatum | reverse complement strand
AAGAAGCGGAGGAGGGCGGAAGCCGACAACGCCGCGGCGGCCCCTCCGGCGGCGCAGGCCGCCGCCCGCCGCGCTGCGCGCTGCATCGCGCGCGCCCCGCCGCGGCCCCGCCGCGGCTCGCGCGCGCTCGCGGAGCTCTCGGTGGCGGCGGAGGGGGCCAGCGGCGGCCGCCCGTGGCCGACGGAGGACGGAGGACGAAGGCGGCGGCGGCGACGACGACGCCCTCCAGCTCGTCTTCTCCTCGTCTCCTTCCCATCCCTCCTCCCTCCCTTTTGCTGCTGGCCATCCTGCTTGTCTTCTCCTCTCGTCCCTCCTCCCTCCTTTCTGCCGCTGCTGCCGATGCTGTTGCTCCACCTCCTACCTCCTGTATGATGCTGCTGCTGCTGCTCTACCCCATCCCCCCTCCTCCTCCTCCTCCTCCTCCTCCTCCTCCTCCTCCTCCTCCTCCTCCTCATTCTCCCCCTCCTCCTCTTCCTCCTCGTCCTCCTCCTTTGTTCTGCTGCTGCTGTCCTCCCTTGACGTCCCTGCCCTTGTCCCCCAACCTCCTCCTGCCCCCTCCGAGGCCGAGAACCAAGAAAGCGCGCCTCTTCGTCTCCTGCACGGTCTCGTCGCTCTCCGAGTAGCCCGCGCTGATGATCTCCTGGGGGGCTCCTCCTCCTCCTCCTCCTCCTCCTCATCTAGGAGCGGGGCTGCGGAGCAGCGGAATGATGACAATGCAGAGACGGAAGTGATGGGGACAGGGATGGGGTGGCGGGGACGGGAGAGAGGAGGTGGGCCCAGACCTCCAGCGCATCGGGCAACATCTGCGCACGTGCTCTCCGTGCTCGGCACTACTGGCTCGAGGTGGCAAGCTGGCCCCGGAGGAAAAAGTGTCGGGACTCCGGGGGCCCTGCATCGATAAGATCCAGACGCTGGACCTCTGGGGAGGGGACGGGGAGGCAGGGGGGGAAAAGGGAGAAAGGCAAGCTAAGTGTGCTCGCGACATACCTGGCGTCCTTCCCATTGCGCCAGTCGTTGTATACTTATACGACCACCCTTCGGATAACAAGAAGGTTGTTTTGGGGGGGCGAACCAACTGATGGCAACTACGAGCACTGTGAAGATGACGATGCCAGTGAGGCGCCCTCGAGTTGGCGACGACGCGTGATGATCTTACTGCCGATCTCACTATGAAATTCGCCCGAAGCTTCGGATTCAGGTTTCCTCGTCCCCGCGCTCGTGGTTTCACTGATGTTGGCCTCGGGGAGCTCGCGGCCAGAAGTGGCACCGCCTGGGAAGGTGTGTGTGTGTGTGTGTCTCTATCGGACTATCGGACGCCAAGAAGACACCAATCGGGACATCAACTGGGACACCGACGGGACATCATTTTCCTCAATATCACAATCGATCCCGTGACGGTGCTGCTGACATTGAAAACGGCTTGGCGTATCGGGTTCTCTGCACACCCCCCGCAAGTCTCCCGATGGACACCACCAGGACAACATCGAGGCACCATCGGAACACCACCAGGATACAACCAGGACACCCATCGGGACACTAATCGGGATACCATCGGAGCACCACTCTCACTATCGATCTTACTATTGGCCTCACTACCGATCTCACCGCGAGACACCACAAGACACTGACGGGACACCGACGGGACACCCGTGAGATACGAACGGAATACCGACGGGACACCACGGGACACCATCGGGACAACAATGGATCTAACTATCGATCTCATTATCGATCACACGATTGATCTCACCAACGATTCCACGATCGCTCTTACCTTGCCTATACGACCACCCTTCGGGTGATAAGAAGGTTCGTGGGGGGGAGGAACCAACGTCTCACTCGATCGGTCTCACTATCGATCTCACTATCGATCTCACTATCGATCTCACTATTTGTCTCGCTCGATCGATCTCACTCGATCGATCTTACAATCGATCTCACTCGATTTATTTCATTCGATCGATCTCACGATCGATCTGACTATCGATCTCACAATCAATCTCACTATCGATCTCACTATCGATCTCACATTCGATCTCACATTCAGTCTCACTATCGATCTCACTATCGGTATCACAATCGATATCACAATCAACGTCATCATCATCACCACCATCATCATCATCAACATCATCGTCATCAACGTCATCAACAGCATCATCATCAACCGGATACAATCGTCATCATCATCACCTCATCCCCATCATCATCAACATCATCATCACCATCATCATCATCAGGGCACCATCATCGTCACCATCATCATCATCATCAACATCACCATCATCAGGACACCATCATCATTAGCATCGGAACACAACCATCACCATCATCTCATCATCATCATGAACAGCATCATCAACATCATCATCATCATCGGGACACGATCATCATTATCAGCAACATCATCAACATCATCATCATCGAGACACCATTAAGATCGGGACACCATCATCATCACCATCATCATCAACATCATCATCGGGACACCATCATCATCAGCAGCATCATCAATATCAACATCATCATCATCATCGGGCCACCATCATCAAAATCATCACCATCACATCATCATCAGCCTGATCATAAACATCATCATCATCATCATCATCATCATCATCATCATCATCATCATCATCATCATCATCATCGGGACACCATTATCGCCAACATCACCATCCTCGGGACACCATCATCATCACCACCATCACCATCATCAACAACAGCATCATCAACCTCATCATCTCCATCATCACCGGGACACGATCATTATCATCTTCATCATCATCAACATCATCTAATCATCTCATCATCATCATCATCAACATCATCCGGATCATCAACATCATCATCATCATCATCATCATCATCATCATCATCATCATCATCGGGACACCATCATCATCATCAGCAACATCAGCATCATCAACATCATCATCATCATCGGGACACCATCATCATCACCATGGCCATCACCATCACCATCACCATCATCAACATCGTCAACATCATCATCATCAACATCGTCAACATCATCATCATCATCATCATCATCATCATCATAATCATCATCATCATCATCATCATCATCATCATCGGGCCACATCATCATCGGGACACCATCATCATCACCACCATCACCATCATCATCATCAGCATCAGCATCATCGACATCATCATCACCACCATCACCATCATCATCAGCATTAGCATCATCGACATCATCATCGACATCATCATCATCATCATCATCATCATCATCATCATCATCATCATCATCATCATCATCATCATCATCATCATCATCATCGGGACACCGACGGGACACCGGCGGGACACCGGTGGGACACCGCGCCCCACCGGCTCCCGGAAAGGAAACATTTGGTCCGGCCGCGCCTCAGCCGGAGGCGGGACACGGGCGAGACACCGCGCCCTCCGTTTCACTTCGATCTCACCCCCTCACCTCCGACTATCGGTCTCACTATCGGTCTCACTATTGATCTCATTGTCGCTCCCACTATCGATCCCACCACCGGGCATCGACAGGACACCAACGGGACACTGACGGGACACCGGCGGGACACCGACGGGAGACCGACGGGACACCGACGGGACATCGACGGGACACCGACGGGACACCGACGAGACGCCAACGGGACATCGACTCGGGACACCGACGTCGGGACACCGACGGGACGCCAACGGGACCGCTACAGCACCTCGACGGGGCACCGACGGGACACCGACGGGACACCGACGGGGCACCGACGGGGCACCGACGAGCCACCGACGGGACACCCCCGGCCACCGCGCGCTCGGGGGGCAGGGGCGGGCGACCGGCTCCACAGCCCCTGGCCACGGCGGCATCACCCCTCTCGCGCGCCCGCGCAGCTTCGCCTCGCCCGCACGCACGGCACGAACACGAAACCGAAACCGATCTGCCGGTGAGAGGATCGCCGTTCCACTGCGATCTCACCCCCCCGCCTCCGATCCGCTGGCTGGGGCATCCTAAGGGGAGCGAAGAACGGCATAAACATAAACACTCGGAGGTCCGCGCGGCATTCTCGGATCGGCGCTGGAGCCCCCTCCCTGGCGCGCGGAGGCGCCGCCAGGGGGCCCCAGCGCAGATCCGAGGAATCCGCGCGGACCTCCGAGAATTTCATGTTTGTGCCATTCTTCGTTCCCCTAATCCGAGCTGGCCTTGATCCCCCCAAATGACCCCATCGAGGGATGCGCAATCACAAAGGGGGGAGCTTATAATAGGTCGGGCATGTCCTCCTACATGCGGATTTTGGAGTAAAAATAAAAAATGGTCCGCCGACCCCTTGGGGTTCATCGGCGTGTGAGATGCTTCCCCCATCACCTTAAGTCCCTCCCCCAGGAGCCCGGTCCAGTCGATTTGGACGGGGGGGGTCTATCCAGGCCTGCGGCTGGGGGGGGTACTTTGCTCCAGAGATTCTGCCGGGGGACATCGAGGGCCTGAAAACGGGCCACGAGGGCCCCAAGAGACATCCAATACCGTCCAAGAGGGCCCCTAGTCGCCGAAACATCGTCCCAAGACGCCCAAAATGGCCTCCAGACGGCCCAAGACGCCTCCAAGACGCCCCCAGAGGCTTCGAAGAGGCCTCCCCCACGAGGCCAAGATCGTTGATTTTCATATGTTTTTTCATAGCTGTTTGGCTTTCTCGCCTTTTCGGGCTTCCGACGCTCAAAGACGGCCCAAGAGGCCCCCAAGACCGACCCAAGACGGCACAAGAGGCCCCCAAGACGGCCTCAAGACGGCCCAAGAGGGTCCAGGAGAGCCCCAAGACAAGAGGGCCCCAAGGGGGCCCAAGAAGGGGACCGCGAACCGAAAATTCTAGTTTTCCGCCCCAAGAGACCCCCAGGAGGCCCCCAGAGGCCCCCAAGGGGCCCCAAGAGGCCCCCAAGAGATCCCCAAAGAGGCCTGACAGCCATTTGGGCGACAGATTTTCTGACGAGAGCTGCTTCCCTCTTCCACAACCCCTCTTCCCTTCGGGGAGGACCCCTCCCTGAGGTTTTTTGGGAGGGGTCGCGAGGCATCGGAGGCTCCTTTTTCGGCCCCTGGGAGGGCAAATTTTTGATACTCCTCACGAGGATCGTGGCCTCCGAGGGGAGGAGGGAAATCGAGGACCCCCCCTCTTTTGACCGACCGCCTCCAAGATGGCCCCGCTCCCCAGAGGCCTCCTAAGTGCCTCGGGCAGGCCCCCGAGAGGATTCTGACGAGATCCCAACGAACATCCAAGAGGCCTCTGAACCACAACCCAAGCACGGTGGCGGGATGGGCTGGAGGCCACTAGATCCGCCGCCCCCTGCTTGCAGGGGTGCACGGCGTGCTGGACGAGCTGTTAGGTTTTGGTTTTGGTTCTTTTTCCAAAAGAACTCCCCAGTGGGCTCCGGCAGAACCCGCCACCGTGCGCAAAAACGGCCGTTTCGCTCGGGACATCCTCAAAAAATCGCGAAGATGGCCCAAGATGGCCTCCAAGTCCGCCCGAGATGGTCCAAGACGGCCTCCAAAACGGCCCAAGAGAGTCCAAGACGGCCCAAGACGGCCCAAGAGGCCCCCCAGAGGCCTCCCAGACGGCCCAAGAGGCCTCCAAGAGGTCCTCCAGGAGAGTCCGAAGAGGGCAAAATCATTGATTTTCCCTTGGTTTTTGAAGGATTTTGGCATTTGCGCCTTTTCGGCTCTCCGACGGCTCAAGACGGCCCAAGAAGCCCCCAAGATCGCCCAAGAGGCCCCCAAGAGAGCCCCCTGATGGCCCAAGTGGCCTCCAAGATGGCCCCTAGAGGGCCCCAAGACGGCCCAAGAGGCCTCCAACACGCCCAAGATGGCCTCCAAGACGCCCAAGATGGCCTCCAAGACGGCCCTGGAGCGCCCCAAGAGGGTCCCCCGTTGGCCCAGAAAGGCCCCCAAAACGGCTCCCGACGGCGTCAGACGTGCCAGGAACCCACCAAGATGGCCGAAGTTGGCTCGAAGCTGGCCCAAAAGGGCCCAAGAGGCCCCCAAGAGGGCCTCCAGGAAGGCCAAAAGATGCCAAAATCACTGATTTTCCCAAGGTTTTTGATGGATTTGGGCATTTCCCTTCTTTCGGCCTTCCGACGGCCCGAGACGGCCCAAGAGCCCCCAAAGATCGCCGAAAGATCGCCCAAGAGGCCTCCAAGACGACGACGATGACCATCAAGACGCCCACGTGTTCCCCGAAGGCTTTCCAAACCGATTCGGGGAACACATGGTCCGATGGCTTGGCAGGTCTGGCCTCAACGTTCGGCCACATAGGCGCTTCCACAAAGGCAGGGGGCGGCGGTGATTCGCCGTAGGCGTCTTCGATCCGCCGCCCCCTGTCGATTCATCGCAGGGGTGCCTGGCGTGCTGACCCTTTCGGTTTTGGTTTTGGTTCTTTTTCCAAAAGAACTCCCCCTGGCGCTTGGGCCCGTCCCGCCGGGGTCCCGGGAGGATTGCCCAGGACCCCAACGTCCACAAAAAATCCTCCAAGACGGCTCAAGATGGCCTCCAAGATGGCCACGTTGGCCCAAGATGGCCTCAAAGATGGTCCAAGATGGCCTCCAAGTCCGCCCAAGATGGTCCAAGACGGCCTCCAAGACGGCCCCAGAGAGTCCAAGACGGCCCAAGACGGCCCAAGAGGCCCCCCAGAGGCCTCCAAGACGGCCCAAGAGGCCTCCAAAGGTCCTCCAGGAGGGCCCGAAGAGGCCAAAATCATTGATTTCACTTAGGTCTTTGAAGGATTTGGGGATTTGCTTCTTCTCGGCATTCCGACGGCTCAAGACGGCCCAAGAGGCCCCCAAGATCGCCCAAGAGGCCCCCAAGAGGGCCCCATGACGGCCCAAGTGGCCTCCAAGACGGCCCCAAGAGGGCCCCAAGATGGCCCAAGAGGCCTCCAACACGCCCAAGACGGCCTCCAAGACGCCCAAGATGGCCTCCAAGACGGACCCGAAGCGCCCCAAGAGGGCCCCAAGTCGGCCCAGAAAGGCCCCCAAGACGGCTCCCGACGGCGTCAGACGTGCCAGGAACCCACCAAGATGGCCGAAGTTGGCTCAAAGGTGGCCCAAGACGGCCCAAGAGGCCCCCAAGAAGGCCTCCAGGAAGGCCAGAAGATACCAAAAACATTGATTGTATTTGACGGATTTTGACAGTTGCTTCTTTTCGGCCTTCCGACGGCCCGAGACAGCCCAAGAGCCCCCAAAGATCGCCGAAAGATCGCCCAAGAGGCCTCCAAGATGGCCCCAGAACGGCCCAAGAGGGCCCCAAGAGGCCCCCAAGACGGCACAGGAGGCCTGTAAGACGCCCAAGATGGCCTCCAAGACGGCCCTGGAGCATTCCAAGAGGGCCCCAAGTCGGCCCATAGAGGCACCCCAAACGGCTTCCGACGGCGTCAGACGGACCAGGAGCCCACCAAGACGGCCGAACATGGCCCTAAGATGGCCCAAGACGGCCCAAGAGGCCGCCAAGAGGGCCTCCAGGAAGGCCCGAAAAGGCCAAAATTATTGATTTGCCATGGGTTTTTGAAGGATTGTGGCAATTGCTTTTTTCTGCCTTCCGACGGCCCGAGACGGCCCAAGTGCCCACAAAGATCGCCCAAGAGGCCCAAGACACGGCCCCAAGAGGCCCCCAAGACGGCCCAAGAGGTCTCCAAGACGCTCAAGATAGCCTCCAAGACGGCCCAAGAGCCCTCCAAGACGTCCTCCAAGAAGGCCCGAAAGGGTCAGAATGGCCTCCAGACGGCCAAGATGACCTTCAAGATGCCCACGTGTTCCTCGCAGGCTTTCCAAACCGATTCGGGGAACACATGGTCCGATAGCTTGGCAGGCCTCTGGTCACAACCTTCGGCCACAAAGGCGCTTCCAAAAAGGCAGAGGGCGGCGGTGATTCGCCGTAGGCGTCTTCGATCCGCCGCCCCCTGTTGATTCATCACAAGGGTGCCTGGCGTGCTAGACCCTCTCGGTTTTGGTTTTGGTTCTTTTCCCCAAACAACTCCCCCTGGGGCTCCAGCGCGTCCCGCCGGCCACCAGGAAGAGGTGGTTGCCAACGGTTTTCCTGCCCCAGACGGCCCCAAGAGGGCCTCCAAGACGGCTCAGATGGCCCCAAAATGCCTCCAAGACGGCCCAAGATGTACCCTAGACGGCCTAAGATAGCTTGAAGATGGCCCAAGACGGCCCACGAGGCCCCCAAGAGGCCTCCAAGACGGCCCAAGAGGCCTCCAAGAGGTCTTCCAGGAAGGCGCGAAGAGGCGAAAATCATGGAATTTCCTTGGGTTTTTGAAGGATTGTAGCATTTGCGCCTTTTCGGCTTTCCGACGGCCCCAGACGGCCCAAGAGACCCCCAAGATCGCCCCAAGATCGCCCAAGAGGCCTCCAAGATGACCCCCTGACAGCCCAAGAGGCCTCCAACACGGCCCCAAGAGGGCCCCAAGACGGCCCAAGAGGCCTCCAAGACGCCCAAGATGGCCTCCAAGATGCCTCCAAGACGGCCAAGATGGCCTCCAAGACGGCTAAGCTGGCCCCAAGATGCCTCCAAGACGGCCCAATATGCACTCAAGAGGGACTTAGATGGGCCCAAAAGGCCCCCAAGAGGCCTCCAAGATGGCCCAAGAGGCCTTCAAGAGGTCCTCCAGGAAGGCCCGCAGAGGTCAAAATCATTGATGTTCTTTCGGTTGTTGAATGAGTTTGGCATTTGCGCCTTTTCGGCTTTCGGACGGCTCAAGACGGCCCAAGAGGCCCCCAAGCTCGCCCGAAGATCGCCCAAGAGGCCTCCAAGATGGCCCCATGACGGCCCAAGAGGGCCCCAAGACGGCCCCAAGAGGGCCCCAAGACGGCCCCAAGAGGGCCCCAAGACGGCCCAAGGGGCCTCCAAGACGCCCTCGATGGCTTCGAAGACGGCCAAGATGGCCCAAGATGGCCTCCAAGATGTTTCCAAAACGGCCAAGATGGCCTCCAAGACGGCTCAGATGGCCCCAAGATGCCTCCAAAACGGCCCAAGGTGTACCCTAGACGGCCTAAGATAGCCTGAAGATGGCCCAAGACGGCC
>CAUYUJ010009351.1:10695-20695 GCA_963575745.1 Prorocentrum cordatum | reverse complement strand
CAGCAGCAGCAGCATCATCATCATCATCATTACCAGCATCATCATCGTCGTCATCAGCATCATCATCATCCGCATCATCATCAAACTCACCATCATCATCAGCAGCAGCAACATCGTGATACTCTCCATCATCAGAATCATCATCATCATCATCATCATCAACAGTATCATCATCATTACCAACACCATCAACATCGGCCAATATCAACAGCATCAACACCATCCGCACCATCAGCAGTATCGGTCGTATCTTCATTGCCATCCTCATCCTTGCCCTCATCAATCCGTGCCAACAGCAAACTCACAATCATGCTCAACGTCATCATCAGCAACATCTCCCTCCTCATCATCATACGCAACATCAGCAGCATCAGCAACATCCGCATCGTCATCAGCATCATCGACCTCGTTAAAACTGACAACACCACCACCACCATCATCACCACCATCATCATCATCACCATCATCACCAGCATCATCAACATCATCCGCATCATCATCGTCATCAGCATCAGCAGCATCATCAGCATCATCATCAGCACCATCATCGTCATCATCAGCATCCTCATCAACAGCATCAACAGCATCAGCATCAGCAGCATCCGCATCGTCATCAGCATCATCAACCTCGTTAAAACTAACAACACTACCATCATCATCACCAGAAGCAGTATCATGATCATCAGCAGCACCCACATCACCATCATCGTCATCATCAGCATCATCATCAACAACATTATCAAGTCCATCATCGTGATCATCATTCACATCACTACCAGCATCCGCAACATCATCCGAAACACCCGCATCCTTGTCAGCATCATCAGCAGCACAATCACCATCACCATCATCATCAGCATCATCATCATCATCATCAGCATCAGCATCATCACCATTACCATCATCATCATCATCATCATCATCATCATCATCATCATCATCATCATCATCGTCGCCATCAACATCATCACCAGCATCCGCATCATCATCCGCATCGTCATCACCATCATCAACAACAACATCATCAACAACAACATCATAATCGTCTCCGTCATCAAAATCATCATCAACATCATCATCACCAACATCCCCAATACCAACCGCATCAACACATCCGCACCATCAGCAATAACGACCATATCGTCATTGCCGTCCTCGTCCTCGCCCTCATCATCAGAGACATCAACCCGTACTAACAGCATAATGATTATCGTCCTCAATGTCTTCATCAGCAGCATCCCCTTCCTCCAAATTATCAGCAACATCAACAGCGGCATCATCGTCATCAGCATCATCATCATGAACAACAACAATATCATTACAAGCATCATATTCAACCTCATCAACAACAACAGCAACAACCACAACATCAACAGCATCAGCATCATCATCCGCATCATCTGCATCATCCGCATCAACAGCATAATCAGCAAGATCATGACGTGCAGCATCATCACCACCATCACCATCGCCATCACCATCGTCATCATCATCAATAGCCGCAGCAACATCATCATCATCATCATCATCATCATCATCATCATCGCCACCACCATCATCATCATCATCACCACCATCGTCATCATCAACAGCAGCAACATCATCATCATTTTCATCATCAACGTCACCATCATCATCATCATCATCAGCAGCAGCATCATCAGCATCATCATCATCGTCATCCTCATTATCATCGTTATCGTCATCATCAGCCCCAGTATGAATATCGCCATCATCGTCATCATCGTCATCATCAAGAATATCATCCTCAGCATCGTCGTCGCTGTCGCCAATGTCGTCGTATTCGTCATCGCCATCATCGTTATCGTTTGCACCATCCCTGCTCCCTCCCCTGAACTCCTGGGCATTCATCCTGCTTCTCCTCATCCTCGTCCTCGTCCTCGTCTTCCTCCTCCTCCTCCTCCTCCTGTTCTTCCCCAAACCGTTCCTCCTCATCCTCCTCCTCCTCCTCAACTCCCTTCCCCTCCTGGTAACTGTGCTCGAGCACGCACGAGGGGATCTTGCAGGTCGGCGGCGTTGCCTGCTGCGCGGGGGCAGGCGCGGCTTCGGAGCCACCGCCCCCCCCTCCCCCCCGCCCGCCCCCCCCCCCAAGAGGAGGGGATGATCAGGGGAGAGGCGGAGAGGGAGAAGAACAGCAGCAGGAGTAAGGGACAGGAGAGGGAGAGGGAGAGGGAGGGGCCGAGAGTGGCCGAGGAGTACCAGGAGGAGGGACAGGGAGGGGGCAAATGGGGCAGGGGGGGGGGGCAGGAGGAGAAAGAGGGGAGAGGGAGGAGGCCTGGAGACTTCAAGAAGACCGAACACGATTCCATCGGAACCGCCAGGCACCGAAGAGTTCCCGCGGGCAGCTCGGTCGAGGGGAGCTGCGTCCTCCTCCCGGCGGAGCGCCTCCGCGGGCGGATGGGGCTCCTTCTCGGGCATCCCTCCTCCGCTCGCCAGGCCTTCCGCGCGCGCGGCCTGAGCCCATACTCTTCCTCCCCACGCCGCGGGCGGGAGGGGAGGCAAAAAACTTCACTGGGTAGTCGAAGCCGATCTGGCGCCAATCTGGCAGGCCCAATCCGGCAAACGGGGGGCAATCTGGCGAGGGAGCCGGCGCGAATCCAGTCCGGCGAAGAACCCAAATCTTCCAGTTTGGCCAGGCCAGATTGGCCCGTGGGGCCCAATCCAATCTGACAGTCTGGCCTTCGACTACCCAGTATCATATATCCGCGCTGTGTGTTGCTGGCTCATCTGGCGGCGCCTCCGGGGTGACGCCCCTGGCGCGCTACGCGCACCAGGGAGGGGATCCACCAGGAAATCTGCGCGGGCCTTCGAAAGCTCGTATTTCCCAGGTACATCAGGAACGTACACCCTATCAATGTTTGACACTTTGCGCTCTTTCGAGCCCAAAAGGGGGCGAAGCTCTTGCCCTGATGCCGCTCTCGCATTAGCGCAGCGCGCATTTGTTTAACACATTCAAAGGTTCGTATGGATGAACATCCCCGAATCGTGTCCTGGCACTGACCAGACGCGTCACGACCCAATACTCACGTGGATCCACGGTGCTGAAGCCGTAGGGACGACGCTCTGGCACGACATAGGGTTGTCAGGACGCAGCAATAACGTTGTTCTGCGACGCGGAAGTCCCAAACTGGTGTTGTGGCATCGTTGGAGATTATCCAGCGGCTGTCTTCCAACCAGGCACTTCCCGCGACAAGCACACAATCTTGTACGAGCCTGCGGAGAGGGAACTTGGAGGGAGGCTATGTTTCAACACCGTTGATGCGTTTTGGGTTTGCCATGGTCCTCCTCCTCCTCCTCCTCTTCATTACTCCTTCCATCTCCTCCTCCCTCCCCCTCCTCATCATCCCTTTCCTCCTCATCCTCCCCCTCCTCATTGTCATCCGTCTATTTCTTCGTCTTCTCCCCCTCCCCCTCCTCCTCATATCCGTGGCCATGGTCCTGCTGCTTCTCCTCCTGCTCCTGCTCCTGCTCCTCCTCCTGTGTGTGCTACAAGTTGACTCGGCAGTGCCCGAAACCGATCCGCCAATCCTGCCCACCCATCCCAGGCTGCGGGCCCAGAGGTGGGCGGGGGGTTTAAGCGAACGAAAAATCAGCAGTGTGAGAGCGCCAGAGGTCCTCACTGCCTCCCCCCAGACTGCCCCTCCTTTCCCTTAGGACGGCACGCCTCGCGCCGCTGCCGCCGCCCCGCCCAATGGCGGCGCGCGGCGGTCGGCCCCGGGGCCGCGGCGGCCAGTGGCAGGCGCGGGCGTTCCGCCCCGTGCGACCACGACACGATCGAACCTCCAACGCCTCCATCCCCCGCACCCCCTGCTAGGACCCTTGCGCGCGGAGGTTCGGCGGCGCTGGGAAGCCTGCGCGCATTGCTGCAGGAGCTGGTGCCGAGCGAGGCCAGGGCGCATGTCGCGGGGGTTCCGTGTAGAGGCGCGGTTGTCCTCGCCTGAAGCGGGCGGGGCCCCGTCGGCAAAGCCAGGATCGGTTGTTTCCGCTCTGTCGCGCGTTAAAAGCTGCGAGTCGGCACGCGTCCTCACGCTGCACTGAAACTGGTGCGTGCGCGGGCGTGTCCAGCAAGCAGGCTGCAAAAAGGGATAAACTGGCCTGGCGGCGCCAGCGTTCCCGGGGCCGCTGGTCGCCCCACGGTGTTGGGAGCTCGCGAGACAGACGACCGTTCTGATGGTAGGCAAAGAAGGCGGAGGATCTAGTGCCTGCGCCGGCGCAGGATCTAGTGCATGCGCCTGCGGTGACGCAGGCCCCGCAGAGGGCGCGCACGGGTCGCGCGAGCAACATGTCGCATCCCTCCTCCCCGATCGGAATCCCACCCCATCCCGCCCAGCCCGTCCGACGGGAGAAGAGGAAAAGGACGAGGAGGAGGAGGAGGAGGAGCAGGAGCAGTAGGAGGAGGAGGAGGAAGAAGGGGAAGGTTGGGAGAGAACCTCGGCTCGCAGCTCACCCAGAAGCCGCCGCGGGGCGCGCGTGCCTGCGGGCGGCGGGGAGAGGCGCTGAGCGGTGTGGAGCTCTGTTCGCTGAAGGTACAGAAGGGGCGTTGACCAAAGGAACCCTAAATAAGGAACGAGGCCCCTATTTTCCATAAGTTAACCTTCGATTTCCTGTCGAAAACCTACGGAAAACCTGAGGCAGGCTGCGAAACACATAAGGATCGCGGAGCCCCTCCCCAACGAAAAGGGTTCCTTCTTCAGGGCCCCGACTGTAAGAAAGAGGCTGCGCCAGCCAGCGCGTCTGGGGTTTGGCGGTTCACCCGAGTAATATCCGGGCAAGTCCCTCGGCTGTGCTTGCAAACGAAGGCGTAACACACACTGCTGCGGGTCCGTCCCCCGGGTGCTTTTCTGACACTTGTTTCGGGCCCAGCGCCGCACCCCACAGTTGCCAAGAGACGGCGGCGCTGCGCGAGATAACAGCTCGCGCCCGCGACGAGGGTCGTCAGGAGCAGGAAAATGGGAGGAGAGGAGAAGAACGAGCAGGAAGGGAGGAGAGAGGGGCGATCAAGACTGTGGAGCCAGCAGGACTGCACCGAGGCGGTGGCAGCGCCATTGTGCCGCCAGGCTTCCTCCCCAGAGCCCCTGCAAACCGGCGCGGCCGCCTCGGGGGCTGCGGTGAGCTGGGAAAGGGGAGGACATTGAAGGAGGTGGGGGGACCTCAGTGCCTCGGAGGTTGTCCAGAAAACGCACCTTTTTCTCAGAGGAAGCGCGCCGCCTCGGGCGGGCCTCAGAGGGCGCTGCGCCCGCCAGCGTTCCCGAATGCACGGCCTCTGGCTCGGCCTCGCTGTTGCTCTCGGTCTCGCTGGAGGTCACGGTCTGCTCCTCGAGGGCGTCGGCGAAGACTTGCCATGGCCTCCGGATGCTGAACGGGATGTCGAGGGCGTCCCAGGCTTCGAGCTGGGCGGCGGTGTTGCGGGACAGCAGGGGCGCCCACTTCTTGTCCATGGCGAGTTCTCGACGTGGCTGACGCGGTACCCAGGCTGCCTGGTCTTCGGGAGGTAACTAGCCGGTCCCAGGCGGCGCGAAGGGCCTTTGGGGTGGCGCAATCACGCCTCGCCGCGTCGGCCTCGTAGGCGACGAAGGCGGAGAGCTCGGTGCTGGAAACCTCGAAGAATGCGGCCTGCTCCTCTATCTCGAGGCCGGCCACGGCACCGGGACCGTCCAAGGCTGCGTCGGAGGGCGCGGCACCCCGCGCGGCAGCCTCTGGAGCCCCCGCTGCGCCAGAGCCAGGCCTGCCGTCCAGGCGCCGTGCCTCCGCCTGGTCTTCCGAGGCATCGCCGCCCGCTTCGGCAGCCTGGCAGCGCGGCCGGAGCGGGCCGCGGTGCCGAGTCGGCCTCGTCTGCCGTATGGGTATGAGTACGAAAGAAAACTCGTAGCAAGAACAAGATGGGCAAAGCGAGCGGATGCTGCCTCCTGTCGGCTCTTGAGCCAAAATGGCTACGGAGCCCTCCTCCTGCTCCTCCTCCTCCTGCTCCTTCTCCTCCCCCTCCCCTCTCTCGTCCTCGAACCCCTCAGCTCCACCCTCTGCTCGTCCTCATCCTGGGGGCTCCTCCCTCCCCTCCCGCGAGGTGCGTGCGGGCCTTCTTCTCGACCAAGAGCTTGTCGACGGCCTCCACGATGCCGGTCAGCTCTCCGTGCGAATCCTCCGTGGAGCGGGGCAAGGCTGAACCTGAACGGTGTTTTTCGTTTTCGTTGTGTCTTCGTTCTCCCTCGTCTTGCCTTCAGTCCACCTCTGCCGCAGAACGAAGTCGAATCGAAAGCGGCCCACGAAATCGCCAGAACACCGTTCAGGTCCAGCCCTGGGGCGCCTCCTCCTCCTCCTCCTCCTCCTCTCCTCCCCTCCCCCTCCTCCTCCTCCTCCTCCTCCTCGAGGAGGAGGAAGAGGTAGGATCCTCCTCTCCCTCCCACCTCGTCCTCCCCCTCCTCCTCGTCCTGACCCTCCTCCCTCCTCCTCCTCCTCCATCCTCCTCCTCTCCTCCTCCTCCTCCTCCTCCTCCTCCTCCTCCTTCCTCCCGGGCACTTCTCGGTTTCGTGCGCGCGTTTTTTGCTCGATGGTCCAGGGTGGTCCTCGATGGTTCTCGCCGGGAAAAGGTGCACACGTCCGAGCGATGCCAGGTGGCCTCCGACGCCGCACGGGCTCGACCCAGTCCTGGGCGATCGCCGCCGTCTGGCAGCGGAGGTCGCGCGGGGCTGCGGGCGGTGCCTCGTGGGGGGAGGAAAGGAAATCGGGGGGGGGGGGGGTGGGGGGGGGCGAAGAGACCTGCACGCCTCGCGGCCCTCTCGGGCCTCGGAGGGTCCCTGGAGAGGCCCCCCTCGGGGTGCACGCCAGGTGCGGTCGACCCGTGTCATCAGGATGCGCGGTGAGGATGCGAGGGCCTTGGAGGCCCATGCTAACGTTTTCCGAACGAGGCCGGCCAGCGAAAGTCGCTACGGGTGGGCCGCAGAGGCAGGGATGCAAGGGTGGCCTTGGCACAAAGCTGCCCATCCTTACTATGCGGGTTGACTGTACACCGCCCCCCCCCCCCCCCCCCCCATCTGCGGCCCACACCCAATACGCAGCGCCCGAGGGCTGGCCTGGTACTGGCCGCCAAGGGGGCCTCGGCCAGGTTCTTGAGCGTCCCCGCGCCAGTGCGAGCCTGGCGGAACAAAATCCGCCAACCCTGCCAGCGTGGGGGAGGGGGACCTCAGGCTCAAGCCTTGTGGCCCTGGGCGCTGACAGGCCCCGAGGCCCGCTCCTTTTGTCCTCTCAGGGGCGCGCCTGCCAGGCAGTTCTGGCTGGGCGAAAACTCAAAACAAACGCGCAACAGACACCCCAGAATGGCCAACAAATATACTGAAAGAACCATCCCCAGACTATGTCTTTTGACTACTTCTGAATATATCCCCCCCCCGTAGAGGGACGGGCCCGACGTCCTGCCCGGGGAGAGGCTCCTCCGCTGCCCCTCTCCCTGCAGCCACCCACTGGCCCCCGAGGCCCGCCGGCCCTCCAGGCGAGACTCGCCCTGGGATCCGGCATCGGGGCCGCGGGGGCCCCCCCTCCCCCGGCGAAGGGGTTAAGGGGCCCGGGGGGGGGGCAGGGGAGCCCAGGCCCGGATCGACGAGCCGGATCGGCGATCGAAAGGCGATCGGGTCGGCGGACATCGACCGCCGAGCCGGGAGAGTAGGGCGACGAAATCTATACATATCCACTGCTCCCAGGCCAGGCCCATCCTCAACCCCGCAGCGGTGTATACGCCACGCCCTCCTGGCTTGGCCAGGAGGGCGCATACACAGCTCCTGGGTTCAAGATGGGCATGGTCAGGGAGCAGTGGATATGTATAGATTTCGTCGCCCGAGAGAGGTCGTCTCGGAGGAGATCGACAGGAGAGCAGCTGTCTCTGGTGAGGCATCGGAGCCCGGATCGGGAGCCGGAGCCGGACCGAATCGGGATCGGAGGCCATCGAACTCTCATCGAATCGAGTCGGAGGAAGCGGAACGAGCCCTGGAGGGGGGCGGGGGGCGGAGGGGGAGGCGCTTTCCCTCGCGCCGCGCCTCCCCCCCCCCCCTGCCAGAGGCGGCAGAACCCGAGGCGAGGCAGGGGCGCGGGCGCCAAGGAGAACGGTGGGCGCCACCACTTCCTCCTCCTCCTCCCTCCTCCTCCCTCCTCCTCCTCCTCCTCCTCCTCCTTCTTTCTCCTCTCCTCTCCTCCTCCTCCTCCTCCTCAGAGTTCCTCCCCCTCCTCCCTCCTCCTCCCTCCTCCTCAGTCTTCCCTCCTCCTCCTCCTCCTCCTCCTCCTCCTCCTCCCCCTCCTCCTCCCAGGGGGGGGGGAAGCGGGGGGGAAGACGAAGGGGATTACGAGTGGGGAGGGCGAAACAAAAATCAAGCAAACATAGAAAAAAAAGTATAAAAAATAAAGAAAAACATAAGAGAAAGAGAGGAAGACATGATTCCGTGGGGGCCAGGTTCGTCCATCAGCGAGATATTCAAGGGCCCAGAGGCTACCCTCGAAACGAGGATCAAAAGCGCCTGGGAGGCTGGTATGGGGAGGGTTCAAGTGAGCGGAGGACGAGGACGAGGGGGAGGACGAAGTGGATAACGAAAGCCCCTCGTCCCTCCTTCCCTTCTCCTCCTCCCACTCCCTCCCTTCCCACTCCTTCTGTTCCTCGCCTCCCACTCCCCTCCCACTCCCCTCCCACTTCCTCCCTTCCCTTCGACTCCTTCCCCTCCTCGCCTCCCACTCCCTCCCTTCCCACTCCTCCCGGTCCTCTCCTCCCGCTCCTCGCCCGCTCCTTCCGCTCCTCTCCCTCCCGCTCCTCCTCTGCTGCACCCCCTCCCTCCCTCCCTTCTGCTCCGCTCGTCCCACTGAGGAGGAGGAGGAGGAGGAGGAGGAGGACGAGGAGGAGGAGGAGGAGGAGGAGGAGGAGGAGGAGGAGGAGGAGGCCCTCCCACTCCCCTCCCCTCCCCCGCTGCCCTGCCTCCGCGGGCCGCGCGGGTCCTTGGAGGCCGTCTTCGCCTGGGGGGCGCCGCGCGGGGGGGGGAGGCGAAAGGGGAGGGAGGGCCTGCCGGCCCGCTCTCGGGGCCCTCCAGGACCGTCTCGAGGCCATCGCAGGCCATCCTCGAGTGCTCTTGGACAGGGAGAAAATACAGGAGGAGGAGGAGGAGGAAGAGGAGGAGGAGGAGGAGGAGGAGGCGGAGGAGGAGGAGGCGGAGAAGGAAGAGGAGGCGGAGGAGGAGGGCTCGAGGAGGGGCAGCGGCGATGGGCTCCAGAAGCCCGTCTCGGGGTCTCTTGGAGCGCTCTTCGGCCATCTTGGAGCCGCCGTGGACCTCTCTCGGACCGTTATCGGGCCTTCTTGTACCGTCTTGGGCGCCTCTTGAGCCGTCTTGGGGGCGGAGGGTCGTGTGTAACGCCTGTGCCATCCGCTTCGCCCCTCCCCTGGAACCCCTTCCTGGAAGGCTATTCGCCCCACCAAAGCATCATCACTGGTACCTCGCTCGTTCCGTCACCACGCGCGCGCACCGACATGCCAGACCCTGCCAGCACGGCGGGTGCTCGTGAGGAGCGCCACGACATGCGTGCGTGAGTGCCAGCGCATGCCCGCGATCAGCTTTCGGGCGTTGCCGCTCGAGGCGGGATGGGGGTCGGGCATGAAGCGCTGCGCCAAGGACAAGAGAAAAGCTGCCTCCAGACTCCGACCGGGTCGCCAGAGCTCTGCAAACGCCACCCCGAGATCCCAAGACCCCCCAACAGGTCCCCGGAGGACCCTGGAAGTCTCTGAAGGCACCCAAGGAACCAACAGCGCCCAAAAGCCTCGGCCCTCGATCCTCAAAGCTCGGTTCTCGATGTCGCTCCCCCCTCCCTCGAGCGGGCGAGCAGGAGGAATCGGCAGGAGGAAGAGGGGGACGACAGGGGGGAGCGCAGGACCCGCAGGAGCAGGAGCAGCAGGAGCAGGAGAGGGTGCCTCCTCCTCCTCCTCCTCCTCAGTCCTCCCTCCTCCTCCTCCTCCTCC
>CAUYUJ010009351.1:0-10595 GCA_963575745.1 Prorocentrum cordatum | reverse complement strand
ATAGGGGAGGGGCGCAAGGGAGGAGCGGGGGGGGGGCCCACGGTCGGTCGGAATAAGGGGAGGGGGGCGCAAGGGAGGAGCGGGGGGGGGTGGCCCACGGTCGGTCGGAATAAGGGGAGGGGGGCGCAGGGAGGGAGCGGGGGGGGTGGGCCACGGTCGGTCGGAATAATGGGAAGGGGGCGCAGGGGAGAAGCGGGGGGGGTGGCCCACGGCCGGTCGGAATAAGGGGAGGGGGGCGCAGGGGGGGAGGGTGAGGGGCCAGCACGACCACCAGCACGACCACCAGCACCTCCACCAGAACGGCCAGCAACACGACCGCGAGCACGACCACCAGCACGACCACCAACACGACCACCAGCACCTCCAGCACGGCCAGCCACCAGCACGACCACCAGCAGAACCACCAGCACGACCACCAGCACGACCACCAGCACCTCCACCAGAACGGGCACCAACACGACCGCCAGCACGACCACCAGCACAAGCACCGGAACGCCCAGCCACCAGCACGACCACCAGCACAACCACCAGCACGACCACCAGCACGACCACCAGCACGACCACCAGCACCTCCACCAGAACGGCCACCAACACGACCGCCAGCACGACCACCAGCACAAGCACCAGCACGACCACCAGCACGACCACCAGCACGACCACCAGCACGACCAGCCACCAGCACCTCCAGCACGGCCAGCCACCAGCACGACCACACACCACCACACGACCACCAGCACCTCCAGCACGGCCAGCCACCAGCACGACCACCAGCACAACCACCAGCACGACCACCAGCACGACCACCAGCACGATCACCAGCACCTCCACCAGAACGGCCACCAACATGACCGCCAGCACGATCACCAGCACAACCACCAACGCGACCAGCCACCAGCACGACCACCAGCACAACCGCCAGCACGACCACCAGCACGACCACCAGCCCAGCACGACCACCAGCACGACCACCAGCACGACCACCAGTACGACCAGCCAGCAGCACGACCACCAGCTCGACCACCAGCACCTCCCAGCACGACCACCAGCACAAGTACCAGCACGACCACCAGCACGACTGCCAGCACCTCCACCAGAACGGCCAGCAGCACGACCACCAGCACAACCACCAGCACGACCGCATTATGGGCACACGGTCGGTCGAAATAAAGCAGTGCGAGATCACACCGGTAGGTATGATGATAAGTACACAGAAATAACGTAACTCCCCATAGTTTCCCATATTTTCTGGGTCTCTGTCTTCCCCCCCCCACCTCCCCTATTTTTCCACAATTTCTGGGGCATCGACGATGAATTGTGTCTGTGTGTTTTTTCCCCTCCTGATTCTTCTGAGGGCCGAGAACAGCTCCCTCGGAGCCGAGACACGTGGCGCTGCTTGCGTCGGCGGCTGGGCAGAGGGACGCCTGCGCTGGCGAGGGGTTGCCCAGGAGGGGATGCCGTCGGAGCGACTCGTGCCGCCATGCACGGGGAGGAGAGGGGGGGGGAGGACGCGGCCGAAGGAGGGGCAGACGGAGCGAGCTTCTCGGGGGGGACGGATCGCTCCCCGGGCAAAGCACGTGGCGCACAGAGATTTTACGTGCAACATTCTGCTCGTGGAGACGGTGCGCGAAAGAAGCGGCCCTCGCCAGAACGAGTGGGAGGGTGAGGGAGAGAGAGGAGACCAGTGCCCAGATTGAGCAAGGCTGAAGGAGGGAGGAGGAGGACGGAGGGGATGATAGGGAGGAGGAGGAGGAGGAGGAGGAGGAGGAGGAGGATCAGTCTAAACCCAAGAAGCGTCAACGATGTTGCAATCAACCCTCCCTCGAAATTCCTTCATGGGGGCCTACAAGAACTTGCTGGGTAGTCGAAGCCAATCTGGCGCCAATCTGGCAGGCCCAATCTGGCAAACGGGGGCAATCTGGCGAGGGAGCCCACGCGAATCCAGTCTGGCGAAGAACCCAAATCATCCAGTTTGGCCATGAAAAAAATTGGCCCGTGGGGCCCAATCCAATCTGACAGTCTGGCCTTCGACTACCCAGACTTGATGCCATTGCGGAAAGTGGCCGATGAGAAGAAAACCGACAGGGAATCCTCACCCGTGCCCAAACACCAGTCCTAGGACTGCAACGCCGCGGGTCAACTCTACTGTTGCGTCCTGACAGGCCAAAAAAACCGTGCCAGAACATCAACCCTGGGACGTCAGCGCCACGGGTCAGCCCTACTGCTGGCCATCGCTCGGACGTCCATGTCCTGTGTTTTTTTCGGTTTCGTGCGTGTTTTTTTCGCCAAATGGTCGAGGATGCTCCTCGAAGGTCCTCGCCGAGAAAAAAATGCACACGTCCGAGCGATGCCAAGACTGTTGCAACTTGACAATCCTACATCGTGCCAAATCACCGATCCTGGGACTTCAACCATACTAACCCGTGAAATTGTCGTAAACGTTTGCGACGAATGTGCGCGGCGCCGAGTCGAGAACCACATTTGAAACAATAGGGGTACCGCACTTCATCCGTGAAGCTGTTGCAACATTGTAAGACGAGTGTGCGCGGCGCAGACCGTCGCAACCTTGGAAGACGACTGTGCGCGGCGCTAAGCCGAGAGCCACATGTTGAAAACAAACCGCCCTCCATCCGTGAAACTGCTGCAAGTTCCAAGCCTCAGGATCATGAATGGCGAGGGAGTCTGAAGAGGAACGCCGAGCCCGCCCTACCGACCACTCTGGGGGTGCGACAGAGAAGAGCTGAGCTGCCTCAATGGATGGAGGAGGAGGAAGAAGAGGAGGAGGAGGAGGAGGAGTAGGGTGAGGAGAGAGGGAAAGGAGAAAGACGACGAGGAGGCGGGGAGGGAGGATGAGGACAGTGATCAGGAAAAGAAGGGGGGAGGAGGAGCAGTGAGAAGGAGGGAGGGAGCGAGGGAGGAGAAGGCTGGAGGTTGAGGAGGAGAGGGAGGAGGAGGAGGACGAGGAGGGAAGGAGGAGGGAAGGAGGAGGAGAGAGGCGGAAAGGTGTGCTCCTGGGTTGTGCCGGCCCCCGCCCGGCCCCGCGAGGGCCGAGCTCGGGAAGTGGCCCGGATGCGTCGAGGCTCGCAACCTCTCCTCCCCCCTCCTCGCCACGAGGCTCGCACCCTCTCCTCCCCCCTCCTCGCCACGAGGCGGGACCCTGCTGGGCATACTGATAGAGGAAAGAGAGCTGTGCACATGCACCGATTCTGGCCAGGCCCATCCTGAGCCCAGGGTCGAATCATGCGCCCTCCTGCCTTGGCCAGGAAGGCATATGCCCCGATCCTGGGTCAAGGATGGGCCTTGCCAGAATCGGTGCGCGTGCATAGTTCTCTTCGCCCGATACTGATGCTGGGTGCTGATGCTGGAGGCGCGCGTCCGACACGAGCACGCAGCAGCAGCATCGCACGGCGTGTCGTTGCCCGAGCGGCACGACCAGAACACACCCGCCGAGGAGCCGATGCTTCAAGACTGCTGAGCGCGTGCGTCGCCCCTTGCGGAGCCGACGCGCACGTCGCCTGCGTGTGCCGAACTTCTTCGCCGTGCTCGGCCCCCCGGGGCCTTCCCGGACCCCAGGGGGTAGGGCAACGAAAACTGCGCAAGATGGGGAGCCGGTCCCGGGGAAAGCCCGAAGGTCAGGGCCCGCTCCCTTTGGGACCCCCTTCTCCTCGTGCCGCTCTTCCCGCTCGTCCCGTTCCCCTTCTCCTCCGACTCCTCCTGCTCCTCCGCCTCCTCCTCCTCCTGCTCCCCCTGCTCCGCTTGCTCCTCGCGGCCCTCCTCGCGGCCCCTTCTTGACCAGCCTCCGGGCGAACCCTGGCCAGAACCTCGGCGAGCGTCGTCGCTCGCCTCCCCGCGCCCGCTTCCCCGCGTGCTGCCGCGAGAGCAGGGGCAGGCAACGGCGCCTTGATGTTGTTGTGCACCGCAGTGAGGCGTTTCTGCAGCGCGACCACGTCGGCGTCCTTCCGTTATGCTCCATCTCTGATTCAGTTTAAGTCGGGCGTGTCCCCCTACAGGGGGATTTTGGGCGGAAAAAAATATTTAAAACATGCCTCCCAAATGCTCAAAAATAATATTTAAAATCGTCCCCAGGCTATTTTTTGACTATTTAGTGTTCCCCCTGTAGAGGGACATGCCCGACTTAAGATTAACCAGAGCACGCTCTGACTGCGCTCCCCCTCGAGCACATCAGCGCCGGGCCGCATGTGCCAGCACCGTCGCGCAAGAAGACGGCTTTGGGCAGATACAACGGCACTGCTGGGAGCCATGCCCGCAATGCACGCTGCAGTACAAACTCTGTCGCACGCTGATGGCACTCTTCTGATTGGGCGGCACGCGGATCGATGCAACGAAAACTTCTGGACGAAATTGCAGACACTGGAAAAATGAGGATGCATATTCATTGGGGGAGCACTCAGCTGATACAACATGCTGAGGCATCCAAGTGGCACCAATATTCTGGCTGTCGAACACATGACATACATAGGGACAAATATTTGAACATTTGGTAATATCAAACAAGAGCTGATCGAACAGTATTGTGCTCCAAACGATGTGAGCCTACCCATATATGCTGTGCAATCTGTGTGGTGCAACCACTGTTGAACAATCGACGTGGCGCAACTTATGTGTTGCAAACGATGTTTTGCTATATGTGTTGTGCACCTTACGTTGTGCAATCTTGGTTGTGCCGTCGGTGTTGCGCAACGTGTATTGCGCAATCTCTGTGGCGCAATTCGCCCAACCGAACTTGAAATTGTTAACAATACAGTTCGCGCCATCATCCGTCCCACCCACCCACATGCAATTCGGTTGGCAAAACAGCTGCAGCAACGACTGCGATGAGTGCTTGGCGATGGCTGGCACATCGCCACGGCCGCGCTAGCTGGCGCGCGCAAGCTCGCGCGCAGAGCGGCCACCTACTGTAGCACGATCAGCGCGGCTGTGGTTGCGCTGACCGGTGGGCACCTCCCAGCGCGGCTCCCAGGCCACGCTGGTGCGCAGGCATTTCAGAGCGAATCGGTGGCTCAGGCGGACGCGGTATCATGGCGATGCCGACAACGGCAGACACGATGATTAAAATAACGATGCGGGCGACGATGATGACAAAGACGATGGCACGACCAATGACGGCGCCAATGCTGACCACGCCGGTGACGATGTCTGTGTCCACTCGTCGGTGATAACATTTCGAAAGGACTTCGACATGCGCGCGCGGCCGACGCGCGCGAGTGGGCCGTCTTTGTTCCCAACCATCCTGTGGTGTTGGGTCCTCGTTTTGAAGAGACAGCGCCCCGCGTCCCTCACTCACTCCTCCTCCCCCTCCTCCCTCCTCCCCCTCCGCGTCAGCCACACCCACCTCGGCACACCCCTCACACGTTTCGTGGCCCCATAAGGAGCTCCACCGAGGGCTCCAGTGGCTGCGTTCGCATGACGGCACCGCGCCCATTTCGGTACACCACTCACACGCTTCGTGGCCCCATAGGGAGCTCCACCGAGGGCCCAAGTGGCTGCGTTCGCATGGCGGCACCGCACCCATTTCGGCACACCCCTCACACGCTTCGTGGCCCCTGAGGGAGCTCCACCGAAGGCCCCAGTGGCTGCGTTCGCATGGCGGCACCGCGCCTACTTCGGCACACCCCTCACACGTTTCGTGGCCGCATAGGGAGCTCCACCAAAGGCCCCAATGGCTGCGTTCGCATGGCGGCACCGCACCGGCACACCCTTCACACGTTTCGTGGCCCCATAGGGAGCTCCACCGAGGGCCCCAGTGGCTGCGTTCGCATGGCGGCACCGCACCCATTTCGGCACACCCCTCACACCGTTTCGTGGCCCCATAGGGAGCTCCACCGAGGGCCCCAGTGGCTGCGTTCGCATGGCGGCACCGCACCGCACAGACCCCTCACACGTTTCGTGGCCCCATAGGGAGCTCCACCGAGGCCCCAGTGGCTGCGTTCGCATGGCGCACCGCACCATTTCGGCACACCCCTCACACGTTTTCGTGGCCCCATAGGGAGCTCCAACCGAGGGCCCCAGTGGCTGCGTCCGCATGGCGGCACCGCACCCATTTCGGCACACCCCTCACACGTTTCGTGGCCCCTGAGGGAGCTCCACCGAGGGCCCCCGTGGCTGCGTTCGCATGGCGGCACCGCACCCATTTCGGCACACCCCTCACACGTTTCGTGGCCCTTGAGGGAGCTCCACCGAGGCCCCCGTGGCTGCTTCGCATGCGGCACCGCACCCATTTCGGCACACCCCTCACACGCTTCGTGGCCCCATAGGGAGCCCCACCGAGGGCTCCAGCGGCTGCGTTCGCATGGCGGCACCGCGCCCATTTCGGCAAACCCCTCACCCGGTTCGTGGCCCCTGAGGGAGCTCCACCGAAGGCCCCAGTGGCTGCGTTCGCACTGCGGCACCGCACCTATTTCGGCACACCCCTCAGACGCTTCGTGGCTTCGTAAGGAGCTACACCGAAGGCTCCAATGGCTGCGTTCGCATGGCGGCACTGCGCCCATTTCGGCACACCGCTCACACGCTTCGTGGCCCCATAGGGAGCTCCACCGAGGGCTCCAGTGGCTGCGTTCGCATGGCGGCACCGCGCCCATTTCGGGACACCCCTCACACGCTTCTTGGCCCCATAGGGAGCTCCACCGAGAGCCCAGTGGCTGCGTCCGCATGGCGGCACCGCGCCCATTTCGGCACACCCCTCACACGCTTCGTGGCCCCATAGGAAGCTCCACCGAAGGCCCCAGTGGCTGCGTTCGCATAACGGCACCGCACTCATGTCGGCACACCCCTCACACGTTTCGTGGCCCCTGAGGGAGCTCCACCGAGGGCCCCAGTGGCTGCGTTCGCATGGCGGCAGTGCACCCATTTCGGCACACCCCTCACACGTTTCTTGGCCCCTTAGGGAGTTCCCTCTCATTCGTTCAACGTGCTTTGCGGTATTCGTAACTGCATATGGTTGGGTCCATCGCCAGGATTTTTGTTTGCCAGGGATCGCCCCCCCTCCAGCACGCGCGCAACAGCGTTGGAATGATTTCGACACGCGCGCGCTAGAGGCCCGCTTGGTCGAATGTGATTCACATGTGGAAAAACCGCTGGTTTTATGAAACATTTGGACAAGCACGCGCGCATATGTTGTAAACCCCTTATTCAACCAATGCTGTAAAATGCTTCATACATGTTCAAAACATTCGCGCGACGACGCGCGCGTGCACTTCGCACCACGCAACGGACGTTTGCAAACAAAATATGGTTGACAGGCGGGTGTCCGCGCATTATGTAATTTGACGAGGACCAAGGTATGGGGTCGAACCCAGCCTGGCTGTTATGGGATATTTTCATATGTGCCATAAGCCATGGGGCACACTTGGTGAAATACGCGTGGTGCAATACATGTTGTGCAATCCATGCTGTTTCAAAAAAGGTGTGCAATGTATGCTTCAAACTATGTGATGTGCAACCGATGTAATGCGATACGTATGGTGCAATCTAAAATGATAACCAAATGGTGTGCACTAATATTTATGTACATGTGTGTGGTGCAGCATATGCTGTGCAACGCGTGTTGTGCAAAATGTGTTGTACGTTTGCAATGTGTATGGTGCAATTTCGGTTGTGAAAAATACGTGTAGTCCATGTGGAGCAAACTATGTGGCGCCATGTATGGTGTGAACTCTATCTTGTACAATATAGTCATATATATAGTGTGTGCCGTCTGTGTTGTGCAATCTAGGTAATGCACTATACGTGGTGCAATATATGTTGTGCCGTGGATCTGGTGCAACACATGTTGTGCATTCTGAATGGCGCAACATGTGCTGCAACTCTTTTGGTTCAACCTATGCGGTGGAAAATACGTTGTACACAATATGCGATTGCAAGTTATGCGTAGAAATCTACGCGGTGCAATGTACGCGGTGCAATGTTGGTAGTCCGATCTAAACTTGCATTTTCTCCACCGAATGCACCCACATGATGCGCGTAAGCGATGCTGTACGGGACCAGTGCCACGTTTCGGCCGCGCTCGCAAGACAGAACCTGCGGGCTGTGCGGACGCGCGGCCGCGAACAGCAGGGCAAGGAACGGCCGACAATGCCTGCGGGCCTTGAGCTGAGGATGGGCTGCTGTACCGAGAACGGACTTGCTTGAAGGGGCCCCAGGACACACACACACATAAATACACGCAAATAAAACGATTCCCCATATCTTCCCATATTTTCTGGGTTCCTGTCTTCCCCCCGCTTCCCATATTTTCCCATATTTTCTTGGTAATCGAGGATTAGTTGTGTCTGCGTGCTTTCTTTTCCCCTCCTGATTGCTGACTGCCGCTGGCGCTGGCTCGGCGAGAGGAGACCACTCCCACCTCCCCCGGGGAGAGCACCGGCAGGGCCGCGGCGGCCCTGCGGAGTAACCCGATCTCCTGGCAAAAAGCCGCGGCAGAAGCGGGAAAGGGGGGGGGACAGAAAGCGCAGGAAAAACAGCGAGGGAAGAGAAGGAGGAAGCAGGAAGAAGCAGGAAAACAAACGAAGGAAAAAGGACGCACAAGGAAAAGCAACGAGGGAAGAGACGGACGCAAAAGGAAGAACGAAAAGGAGCAGGAAGAAGGACGCAAAAGGAAAAACAACGAGGGAAGAAAAGGAGGAAACAGGAAGAAACAAATAGCCCGTCAGTCGGAGTTTGAGCAGATCCGTGTGGACACACACACACACAAGCATTTCAAGTTGGCGGCGAAGAGGGCCCTCAAGCGCGGGTAACAGATGGATGTGCTAACCGCGATCGAGCACTGTCGAAGGTACAGTGTGCGAGACGTCGCACACTGTAAGGTGCAAGCGATAAGTGGTGTGCAAGAGGGGCTCAAAAGGAAAACCCGCCGACCATTCGGCGGGTGCGAGAGGCGTTGCCCTCGTCGTCGTCGTCGTCATCGTCGCCGGTCCCAAGGAAATGAAGCAACATGGAGAAGAAACGTCGTAGTTAAGTCGATTCCCTCCCCCTTTCCCCCTCCTCCTCCTCCTCCCCCTCCTCCTCCTCCTCCTCCTCCTCCTCCTCCTCCTCCACCTCCTCCTCCTCCTCCCGCCTCCTCCTCCTCCTCCTCCTCCTCCTCCTCCTCCTCCTCCTCCTCCTCCCTCCCCCCTCTCCCCCCTCTCCCCCTTTCCCCTCTCCCCCTTTCCCCCCTCCCGACTGACGGGGAACGAAAAAGGGGGGTGCGCTGCCGCCCCTGCCGGGGTCCCGACGGGTCGCCAGCGGGGGTCCCCGGCGGACGTCATTCCGGGGCGGCGGCACCGGCGGCCCAGGCCTTCGCAGTCTGATCCTGCACTGTGCTTACAACTCGAAAGGAGAGGGCACCAACTATACACCAACACCGATCTGTCCGAACACCCTGGGCCCAGGATCGGTGCATACGCCCTCCTGCCTTGCGCAAGAGGGCATATGCACCGAACCTGGGCCCAGGGTGATCCTGGGCCAGGATCGGTGTTGGTGTATAGTTGGTGCCCTCCGAAGAAGGGGCCCCGATGGAACCCCCATCAGCCTGCTAGATGGCAGAGTGGGCACACATACAGACGCGGATCTAGCAGCCGCGAAAGGTCACCAGGCGCCTCCGTCCCCAAAGAGGCGATCCTTCTCCGCCGTCGCCACTGCCCTTTTCTCCGACTGCTCGGCAAGCTCGGCCGCGCTGAGGGCTTTTGGCGGCGCCGCCGCTTTCGGCGCGGCCTTCGGCTTGGCCGCTGGACCGGCGCCTGGCATGGTGGTCGTCTTCCGTCGGCCGTAGTCCGTCGTCGTCATCGTCCTCGTCGTCGCCCTCGGTCATGGTCATCTTCAATCGTCCGTGGTCTCGCGTCCGTCCTCGGCGTCGTCGCCCTTGTCGGTGTCGTCATTGTCGGCCTCGTGGCCTCAGCACTCCCCAGACCCGTCCTGGGGTGCGCTGGGGCCAGAATCTCGGGGGGGAATCCAGCCGCGGCGACGAGGAAGCCCAGAATGGGCCAACAAGGACTCCCGAACCTCGATCCTCGAGCCCCCAACCTCGACCCTCGAGCATCGATCATCCAGGACCCCCCCCGACCCCGCAGCGACCCCACGCCAGCGAGGAGGCCCAGAAAGGGCCAACAAGCACTCAACCTGACCTCGATCCTCGAACCTGGATCCTCGACCCTCGAACGCCGCCTCGACCATCCAGGACGGACAGCTCTCCCCCTGGCCTCGCCGCGACCCACGATGACGCACTGACCGGGGCCAACGCAAACCGGGGTCAGCCAGGGCCCTGTTGCCACGCCCAGCCAGCCGCGCACCTACGTGGTAGCTCCCAAACCCGCGTCGTCGGATGGCGGAACAAGGGGGAAGCGGCCCCAAAAGGCTCCCGAACCAGAGGGGACTGGCTGACACCCGTGAGCGCTGCCCCTCCCTTACCTGCGCACCGACGGCGGGGCCTAGCTCCAGGTAGGAGCAAAGACGCACTGCGCGGGCGCAGGGCCCGCGAGCGTCCGTGCAGGAGCGAGTCCCCCGCGGACAGCTGCAGAGGAGGAGGAGGAGGAGAAGGAGAAGGAGGAGGAGGAGGAGGAGGAGGAGGAGGAGGAGAAAAGGAAGGAGGAGAGGGAGCAGGCGGA